>VDFB02079918.1:0-93084 GCA_007258455.2 Sequoia sempervirens | reverse complement strand
CATATTCCAATTTTTTAGTAGAAAATGAATTCAATAAATGGTTCAAAGTAATCTGAAGTCAAAATAGGATTTGTCATGAGTTTTTGAGTGCAGTTTTAGAGCTGCGTGAATTTTCTCTACTACAATTTCCATCACTTACATTTTTGGAGTCTTGACACTCATTTTGGATTATTGGCTCTTTTCTTGCATCAATATGTGACTATAGGTCACTATCAGATAATGATATCTCCTTGGGTTCTTCTTCACCCTCAGAATTAATGAGGATAAACTTGGAGGGTGGGTGTACATGCAAGTACTCCTCCATCACCTTCTTTCCTATATTGGGTGCATCAAAACCACATTCAAAATGCATATCCATATATGCAAATAGTTTAACTAGTTTGACATAAGGGATGGGTACAATGGCCTTATTTGTTGCTTTAACACGTTTCTTTTCTAGCCTAATATGCTTAAGTGCATCAACAATATTTTTTAAGTCAACAAGCAATGCACCCCCTATGTAGTTGATATTCTCCAAGACTTTTACCCTCAAAGATGACTCATTTTTAGCCACTAAGCTTGGAAAGTTTTTGGGTACTAGATTCCTTGAGTTTTTTTAGTTCTTCTTCCTACTATTCTGGCACAAGAAATTTTTCAAACATTAGCAAACTACTAATGTTTGAAATTTTTTTTTCAATGAGTTCATAGGTTCATGTGTTCAACCCAGTGGTTTTGATACCATATGTAACATACTCACTCATACTAAAAAGTAAATGCGTAGATTTTTACCATAGAAGTAAATGCAAACATATGCTTAAAAAGAGGATAGTAATTTTATTCATTTTCATACACTATTTATTGCACATGATTAAAATATGAATGTATAATACAACTTTTGAAATTGAACTATATTAATTTTAACCTGAAAAATAAGATAAAACTTTTTGATTACAATTCATACATGTAATACTTTCAAGTATACAAGTTTACATATAATGATACAAGGTCAAGTCTTCCATATTTGTAAAATTCTTATGTTTCACAAGCCTTATTGTTGTCATCTGCAAGTGGGAGAGCATCACCAGAGTGCTTTACCTACAACCATAGACTAACACCCCCACACACCTTCCAACTAGAAGTGGCCCTACCCTTCACGGAGAGTATAGACTAAGTAACCCACAAATATGCCATCCAAGTTTCTAGTGTTGTGTCCTACATAACCAATCAACCATACAACTTTAGACATCTCTAACTAAGTATGACCAATTTGACTGGATATGCAATCTAGGTCAGGGTGAACCAACTAATGCAAGCATAGGCTTTTACATTATTTTAGCCAAATAATTGAAACATTTCAAACACTTCCTTAGGAAGTGAAGTCATAAGTTCACACTCCTCTAACTTGACTTGGAAAACTTCTTGACCTAATGTTTAACACCTGACTGATGGTTTGCATTATTTGATTAACCTTTCTTAAGGAGACTAAATCATAAAATAATAACTTACTAAAGTCAGTAAACGAATAAGGTGGATATTCTTTCCTAAATTTGAACACCCATGTTACATTCTCATAACATCTTGGGACTTGGCAACTACCACTTGTTCAAGTACTTGCACTCAAATCTTAAGAGTATTTCTTATTTTCATGCACATATGGTTTACAATGTTATCAAACAATGTCATTGACTCGAGGCACTTTTTCTCACATTTAAGTTCTTGACTACTTGTCAGATAAATAAAATAAAACAATATTAATCATTGATAAAAGGATCACTTCTTCTTTTCAAATCTAGTTCAAAATTTTTCTATATCTTTCCTCATGATTCTTTGCACAAGAACACAATAATAGAGTTGGTTAAAATACAATATACAATACCAACTTCTTTTATCTGAAAGAATACTATGTTGAAGTGTTTGAAAATCTTTCAACAAATTAGATTGTAAAGTTGATTTCATTTAGTTAACTCATCAACATAAGCATCTAGCTTATCTTTAAATTTATAATTACAAAACATAAAATATCCTTTACATTTTATTAATATAAATATCAATATGTATACACATGTATTATTATATATTTCATTTTGAACGTATATATGTATATATAAGTACAATATATTTCCCCTCGATAGGAGAGAGAAAATGAGGACATGAATCCCCCCATTAAAAAGTAGCTCTTGTGCCAATGATGAACACTTTTAGACAAAGTATGATCCACTGCATGCAAAAAATAAATTTCTCCCCTTAGGAAGAAACATATCCACTAGTGATTGGAGAAGCCAATCCAAAAAGATGGGTGAATCAAGAATCCTCACATGTCTACATGTCGAAAAGTGATGATGTCAATCCAAGATCCTGTAAAGACTGATGTAGAACAAGCTCCAAATATGATGAAGATGGTGGACCAATAGCGATGATGTGACTGTCAACAAAGAGGAGATAAAAGTCTTCAAAATAATCCTCCAGATTCACAATATAGGACTCTAAAAACAAGGATGATATGTCTACAAGATATGAATCCCAAGTAGCTATGTCTAGAAGAAGATGAATGTTCTGCTACACTAAATCAATAGGGGCCAAATATGTGGTGATGTCAAACTGATTAGGAACAAAAAAAGATGATGTAGTCTCGATCTGAAGAGTGAGAGCATGAAGACAAGTCTTTGAACCATCGAAACATGCAAGACTTGTGATATACTCAAGCTACTCTAAAGTATCATCATTAAAGGACATGCAATATACATATATGAGGAATGAGATAATTTGTATTAGGATCCTTTGGGCATGGAGAGACATGAGGGTCTCCACGGATTTTCCAAAGTTGATTTTAAAGTGTGTGGGAACATTCAATGTTCGATGCAACACACATAATGTCAAGATCAACACTAGAACATATAACCCCTACAATATGATCTTAGATGATACCCCATGTTGATAAAATCCTTGGTGTGTTTGGTGTAGGTATGAGTCCATAAAAATAAGGCAAAAAATTAGGTCACCGAGATGTGTCTGAATGCCATTTTTCCAAGACTCATAGTTATCCTTTTCCAAGTTGATCATAGAAGGATGAATAGAAAAACCCATGATACTCACTCAAATGAAGAAATTAGAGACTAAAAGCCTTAGTATTGATAAATCAGATCAAATGATGTCATCCAACACAAAAAAATGATGTGAATCATGAATCAAAATCCAAATGATGTCCACATATCAAAAAGCGATGATGTTGATCAAAGATCTCGTGAAGATTGATTTAGAGCAAGCTCTAAAGACAATGAAGATGGTGGAACAACAATGATGATATGACTATCAACAAAGAGGAGATGAAATTCCTCAAAATAATCCTCCACATCTGTAATATAGGACTCTACAAACAAGGATGATATGTCTGCAAGGTATGAATCCAAACTAGTTATTTATGGAAGAAGATGAATGCCCTGTTGCGTACTAAATCAATAGGGGCCAAAGATGTGGTGATTTCAAATTGATCAAGAACAACAAAAGATGATGATGCATTCTCGATCTAAAGAGTGGTAATATGAAGACAAGTCTTTGAACCATCATAACATGCAAGACCTATGATATACTTGAGCTCCTCTAAAGTATTGTCATCGAAGGGTATCGAATTTGCATCTATGAGGAATGAGACAATCTACAACATGATCCTCTGGGTGTGGAGAGATATGAGGGTCTCCATAGATCTCCCAAAGTCAAGTCCAAAGTGTGTGGGGACATTCAATGTTTGATACAACACATATAGTGTCAAGATCAACACTAGAACATATAACCCCTACAATATGATCTTAGATGATACCCCATGCTAATAAAATCCTTGGTGTGTTTGGTGTAGGTATGAGTCCATACAAATAAGTAAAAATCAAGCCACCTGAGATGTGTTAGGATAGCATTTTTCCAAAACTCATAGTTATCCTTTTCCAAGTTGACCATAAAATGATGAACATAAAACCCATAATATTCATTAAAAAAAAGAAAAAAAAATAGGGTTGTTTAAAAGCCTACATAGGTCATACCATAGGCCGAAGCAGGGGACAAATAATCCAACCACCACCCATCTCAACTAGCAGCTCCAAAAACACACTAGCAACCACATAACTCTAGCACCGACAAACATAATCCCAATCGGTAAAAAAACATTTCCGACAACAATAGTGGCAAAAATGAGGCGAGAATATTTTAGCAAATCTCAACATATTTCGACGGTTAATAATTTTTTCAGACCACTGGAAATTTTTTCAGGTGATTGGGAATGTTCCAAGAATATTCCATGCTGACATCATGAAGATGTCAGTATGACATCATTTGTATGACAACTCTCCCAACCCCGTCTTAGGCCCCATTTGCCTTAAAGGAGCAACTTTCTTTCTTTTTGGCATAACTTAGGCATATGGTGTCAAAATTGGGAAAATAAGATATCATCAGAAAGATGGTTCCAAGAAATTTATAGTGATGCAAGTTTCACCATAAAATTCTACTACTATTTCCTATTATTCTAAGTCAAATTTAGATTTTTTTTTTGCACTTTTGAGCTCATAAATTTTTACCAATATCTCCAATTTTTATGATTTTAGTGGAGTTGGAAAGGTATTTTAGAGCTCTTTGATGTAAAAAAAGGTGAAGAAAGCTTACAATATGAAATTTAATTAATAGTAATTGAAAATCTGAATCCAAATATTAACCCTTAATATGAATGTGATTTTAGAATCAAAACAAGAAAAGAAAACCATAACACATGAGACTAGATTTACGTGGAAAAACCCATAAGGGGAAAAAATCCACCACAGAAAGAGAGAGGAAAGTATATTACTAATCCAAGAGAGATTACAATAGCAATACACTTCTCTGAAAAAATCTGTAGAATTTGACAACACCCTATTTCCTACAAAATTGAATTAATAACTCTAGCTCAAGGGCCCAATTTATAGAAATTTGTGGGGATGAATACCGCCATGTGGTATCACCAAACAACATGCAACAAAACCGCATGGAAAAACCCATGCTTACCTTCTTTCCAACCACTAAATCCACCCAAAATAACAACTTACAAATGCTCTTATAGCTGCCATAAGGCATCTCTCATGCATGGGTGCCTAGGGAAGGAATCTATCATAAATATAATCATAAACAATGTTAGTTGTCATAGAATCTTATGACAATTGTCATACTATCATAGATACTCTTACAAATTATGATGGATGTTATAATCCTCCAAAAATATGAGATTCCAAATGGGACACCTAGCTAGTTTTTCATTTTCCCAGAAAACAAATGGTAATTGTAACTTTGTCTTTACATGAGCTCTTTCACCACCATTGATTAAACAATTTCACCTCTTATGGTTCATGTCACCTAAATACTAACATTCCCCCACTTGACATCATACATTATAAATTAATCCCATAGAGATACATCAATATGAAATTAAGTATAATGATCAAGGCCCATGGCCTTCCTACACCAAGAGAATTTATCTGTGGTTACTGCCTTTATGAGAGAATCTAAAACATTATCCAAAACTGTGTCAAATTTTTCAATCAGGAACTATCCGTCTCAATCACTTCTCACACACAGTGATACTAAACATCAACATGCTTAGTAAGAGCATGATACATAAGATTCTTAGCCAAACATATGGCACTTTGACTGTCATAGCCAATCCTCACTGTCTTGCAATCAAAACCAATAGTAATACCAAGTCTCTGTAACCAAGCAAACTCCTTAGAAGCATGAGTAGTAGTCATATACTCTGCTTCAGTGGTGGATAATGCAATTTTAGGGTGTATTTTACTCATCCAACTCACTATACTTCCAAACAAAGTGAAAACATAGCCGCTAGTGGACCTTTGACTATCCAAGTCACCTACCCAATCTACATGAAGAAAGCTCTATACGTCCAATGAATTATCCACATTATCAATACCACGATAAACCAATCAATAATCAGAAGTACCTCGCAAGTACCTAAACACCCTTTTAACAAAATTCCAATGCTATTTACTAGGGTTAGACATAAACCTACTTTGAGCTCCCACTACTTGGGCTATATCTGGTCTAGTACAAACTATTGCATACATTAAACTACCAACAACACTAGCATAAGAAACATTAGACATCTCTTCAATATAATCATTAGAATTAGGACACATGTCTAAACCTAACTTAGTATCAACTGGAAATGGAATTACTGGTTTACAGTCATGCATATTAAATCTCTACAAAATAGTATCAACATACTCTGACTTAACCAAAGTTTTATGTCTACCCAATATCTATTGATTTCTATCCCAAGAATATACCTAGCGACCCCCAAATATTTCATATCAAATGTGCCAAAAATTTAATTCTTAAGCTCCCTAATCATCACCTTGCTATTACCCATAAACAACATGTCATCAACATACAAGACAATGATTAGTATCTAATCATCAATAACTTTAATATAAACACAATGATCCTCCCCACTTCTAAAAAACCAAATTCAGTGTAAATGCATCAAACTTCTGGTACCACATCTTGGGTGACTGTTTCAAACCATATAAAGATCTCTTTAACCTGCAAACCAAATGTTTTTTTCCTTTCATAATAAAATCGTCAGGTTGTCGCATATAAATTTCTTCTTCAAGATCCCCATGTAAGAAAGTAGTTTTAACATCCATTTGCTCTATTTCAAAATCATAAGCAACAATAATAGATAATAGGAATCTAATAGAAGTTAACAAGTAGCAATACAAGGAAAATTTCACTGAAATCGACTCTTTCTTTTTGGGAGTAGCCCTTGGCCACTAATACGGCCTTGTACCATTCTAACTATCTGTCTGCTCCAAATTTCTTTTTAAATATCCACTTGCAACCAATGGGATTCCTTCCTTTGGGAAAACTCAAAAGATCCCAAGTATCACAACTATCCAAAGCCATCATCTCCTCTTGTATTTCTTGCATCCAAGAATCACTTTCTTCTGAAGAAAGAGCCTCCTTGTAGGATCTAGGTTCATTATCAATACTCAACAAAGAAAATACACAATGAAAATTGGATGGACTATACCTATCAACTAGATTATGTTGTCTTGTGGATCTTCTCAAGGTAGGATTAAGGGGTTCTTTTTGTTCTTCTATATGCTCATCCTGCACATCATCTAAACTTTCTAAACCCTCTTCTTCTTCTCCATCCTCTAATCCATCAGATTGTTCTTCCACATGCACATCTTGATTTTCAATCTTTGTTTTGAAGTGCACTATTTTTGTCTTATCTTTCTCCTTTGGTTTTTCTTCACCTTCAAATAAGCTCTAAACTCCCTGAAAATAACATCTCTAGAGAGCCATTTTATGGGTTAGAGGATTCCAAAGCTTATAACCTTTTACATTCTCATCGTAACCAACAAAGATGCATTTATGTTCTTTCAGATCCAACTTAGAATGCTTCTCTTGAGGCACATGAATAAAAGCTTCACAATCCACACTTCATAAGGAGTTTTATCAACAAGAGTTGAACAAGGAAATCTATTGACCAAATAACATGTAGTACTTATAGCTTTTTCCCAAAATCATCTATCAAGCTTAACACCACTCAACATGATCCTAGATCTTTCCATTAAGGTTTAGTTCATTATTTCTGCTACCTCATTTTGTTGGGGTGTATAAGGAGTTGTCTTCTTCCGAACAATACCTAGATGCTTATAGAACTCATCAAATTCCCTAAAACAATATTTCACCCCCATTGTCAGATCTCAACACCCTTATCTTATGATTTGTTTTCTTCACAACTAAGGATTTAAATTCCTTAAAATTAGTGAAAACTTTAGATTTAACATGCATAAAATAAATCTAGGTGTATCTTGACACATCAATGAAAGTAACATAATAATAAGATTTTCCAAATGAGTCAATATTCACTAGTCCAAACACATATGAATGAATGATCTCAAGTAATCTCTTAGCTTTATTAGTCCCATTAGGAAATGATGATCTATTTTGTTTACTAAACACACAATGCTCAAAAAAATCATTTTTACCAACAAAATAATCAGAAATATCGTCAATGTAATGCCCCACCACGAAACCCCAAAGGAAAACACATCTAACTAACAATTATGACATAATTTGTTTTTAAGTGAATCAACATATAGCTAATACTATCAACTAACATGAAATGTAAATCATACAACACTAACATACAATGCATCTAACATACATAAGTTCTAACAATGTCCTTTAGGGTATCATGGTTGCATTATAAACTAATCCCATAACGATGCTAAGCTAACTACAAGTTTCCATTTTAAAACCATAACATAAGGTAAATGAACATCATACATACATCCATAACATCAAATATAATTCCATCAATGATCACATAATAATACCAAAGTGTACATCCATCACTTTTATTACATTAATATATATCATTTCATGATTACATAATTACGTCAATTATTCCCAATGAACAACGGGAAGGATACATCAAGTACATACTATGATACAACTAAAATGATTACAATTCATAATATCAATGATGCCACAAGAATCTAGTTCAAGATTTGGAATCTCTACATAAGGTACAACATCCGTGCTCATGAACATCAACTGGGAACCCAATGGAGTGCATAGCATGTTCCACCCGACCATGTGGAACCCTAAGGTCCACCCTCATGCCAGGAGATGACAATAAGAACCCACTACACAAATAGTCAAGCAGAAAAGGGCTAACATGACTCCAACATGCAAGGTGCAACAAGAAAAAACATAAAGAACAACTGCTTCCAAAGGTACAAGAACAACAAGGGGAAAATAATAAGGCATACTGGGTTGCTATAGAGGAGAGTGTCATCACATAGCTCGATATGGGTTACCCAATGTGGATCTTCTTAGGTCCCGACCCTCATCTCGGGTTACCCTGGCAACCTCAACCAATCCTCGCCCCCATTCTAACTCATGCGGGATCAACATAACTTCCAAGAGGACAAGGTAATTGATCTTTTCCATTCTAGGCCTTCCCACTCATCTCAAGCCTAAACGAGCACTCGAGCTATGAGTGAGGCGCACCATTATCTTGATTAATGTGAACTACCCAACCCCCTAATTTATTTTAAGTTATCACTGGAATAAAGAAACTCTTAATGAGTTACCTTGGGCACCACTTTAGGTCCTAACCCCCACTGAGAGCCACTCCCCCTACTTGAAACTAGAAGACCCAACACATCAAACAGGGTAAAGCCATCTTGCACACTAAAATAAAGCCACAAGAATCACATTTCTCGACCATGGCATGAACCATCTCACTCACAATTTTTTGAACCATAATCACAAGTAAACAGTGCAAGGCTAAATACCCTAATGCACACAATCCAAGTATAAAGATCAACCACTTTCAAATGAAAAAATCATGAAACCACCCACTTCCATGTGAAACAACATAAAACTCATGGAGACATTCATGACTTGATATGGGTTGTTCTAGCGGATCTTCTTAGGCACCGACCCCCATCCTGGGTTACCGTGGCAGCCTCACCTGATCATCGACTTCCATACAAAATCATGCAAGTAAAAACCATACTCCCCTCTAACCTCTGGAATATTACCATAATAATTTCACACAAGAACTCCCTTATAACACAAATCCAAAAATTAACTCAAAACCAAAATCAACCTCAATAATCAAAATTTCCTTAAACTCTATACTCGTACACATAATTCATCACAAGGAAACAACCAAATATTAAAACCATGAAAACATTATTTAAAGAAAACACACAACAAATGAGCAATCATGAGCAACTCCATAAATAAACATCACTTCTCCTCCCATTTTATATAGCTCATTTCACTTACCAAGACACAATATCTACTATAGTCAAAGCGTTATTTCTACTCCCTTAACAAACACTTTACTTAGCCACATAGCTCACTTAATTGGATCATTGAACCAACACCAGTTTGGTTGATAGTATTGTTTATCATCAAGACTCACAAGTCATAAGATACTTATCACAAGGGTAAATAAAATATTATCATCGGTACACCCTATGAGACCTCGCAATAATCATGTAAACAAAGGATGCTATAGACATTGAGGTTAAACCAATATTCCAATAATGATAAGATTTCAACACACATAGTCAATAGAAATACTCTATAGAAAGTAATGCCATTAAATGTACAAAATTCAGTAAACAAACATGATTCCCAAATTACCATTCAAATGATGTGATAAGAAGTCTACATTTCTATACTCTCCTAGAACAATGAAATGACCCTTTAAAACATAGCTATTAATTAACAAGACTCCTAAATAACCATTCGAAACTATGTGATCTATACTTTTAACTCAAATCAATTTAATACCCTAACTATATCATTTATTTCTATGTTCAAACACACACTCTTCCATAATTCAAATCACTCATTAACTTAACTATAATGCAATTATACTAATTATATAATGGACTCACAAAGCAAAGGATAATCTATTTCATATAAGAAACAAAACCTTATTTTACCATCAACCAAACATAATAATCATATAAATATATATACTCAAACATAATCTTCTAAATCCACAATGATTTATTAGTATGGAGAAGCAAATTCAAGACAAATGAATAGAAGTTAATTATGTTACACTTAATTCTATTTCCAAAGCTCCAACAATATTACCAAGGGATTTATTAGTTCTTGAATGTATTGTTTAAAAGAATCATGGGCAAGCCATCTAAAGCCATCAATGAATGAAAGAGGAGCTACAAGACTTATGAAAGTGAAATCACCAAATAAATTCAAAAGAAGTAGGCTAACCACCAATTACAAGGCCAAGTCTCAGAGAAGGGCAGCATGCCACTTAAAACTCAGCACTAAGGTGCTTGAATTCAAACTCAAACTCATTTTAAGAAAAATATGCAATGAAACAAATACAGGCTTTCATTTAATACGTAATCATAATATTAATCTTTTTCCATCTTAATTGTTTTGACTAGTTGTTCATTATCTTTTCCAATTTCACCTTTTATTTTTAATATTTTATTTCCTTTTAATATTTTCTCACATTTTAATTTATAATTAAAACACTACATTAATAATCAATATCTTTATATTTAATCATCTAGTTACTTTTAACTTAATAATTTAATTTAATAAACTAAATATCCAAGAACAACATATATATCAATTTATCGGAATGCTTTATTTAATAATTTATTTAATTAGTCACCAAAGCAAACAACATTATAAAACCAATTTAATTCAAACAACCCTACCAAAATTAATCAAACATTATGAAAGGGCGAATCGTGGAGGGCACTATAGTGAACCAACTTTTTATTCAAAATGGTCTTAAGACCTTTTTCACCTATGTGACCCAATCTATGGTGCCACAATATATATGCATTTTTAGTGTCAGTTATATTGGTAGAGTTACAAAAAGTAGAAGCATTAAGCCTAAACATAGTTCCAATTTGAGATCCTGCAGCTATCACCAAACTCCCTCTTACCAACCTACAACTAGACTTGTCAAATGTCACATGCATTCCATAATAATTCAACTTGGATACTGAAAGTAAATTTCTCAGAAGTCTTAGAAAATGTAAAAAATGATCAAGAGTTTTAACCCTTCAATCACTAAAACACAACTTTACCTTTCCCTTACCAACTATCTTCTTTGTGATGTTATCACCAAGGAAAACTTCTCCCCCATCATAAGCTGAATTTGAAGTAAACCACTCCTTGTCAGGATTCATATGGTAGTAGAAACTTAAATCAACAAGCCAAGCATCATTACTAATAGTGTTAGTAGAAATACAAAAAGCATCAAATCACCAGATCTTTTGAGGACTTTTTCGTGGAGGTATCATAACTCTTTTTCTTGTTTTTGCATTCTTCTTCACATGCCATCTCTTACCACAATTCCAACACTTTACTTTGCTCTTCCCAGGGGTTTTTGAACATCCTTTATACTTGTCTATCTTCTTGTCCCCTTTAGACCCTCCTTCTTCTTTGGACCTTCTTTGCACATCCAAGGCATCCTGGGAGCTTGCCTTCATGTACTTTCTCCCCATCTCTTCTAAAAGAAGTATAGTAATGAGACTATCCATCTTTGGTTCTACACCACCACCACTTATAGCAACAATTAGATTTGCCCAAGATTTGGGTAAAAAACAAAGCATCAAAATAGATTTATCTTCCTCTTCTAACTTAGCATCTATAGATGCAAGCTGACTTATAATCATATTAAAAACATTTAAATGTTCTGCAATAGAGTCACCATCCTTCATTTTCAAAGAATACAAACATATTTTGAGAAATAACTTATTAGTTAGATTTTTAGTTTGATAGATATCACCTATCCTCTTCCACAAATTGTATGTGGTAGATTCTTCTGAAACATTCAAGAGGACAAAATCTACAAGACACAACCAAATGGTTCCTCATGACTTCTTTTCCATTTTGTTCTAATCTTCATCATACACTTTTTTGGTTTCTTTTCATTCAAAACCACCAACCACTAATTTCTCTCTTTAAGGAGATCCTCCATCTTCAACTTCCACATCTTGTAACTAGTTCCATTAAATTTATCAATATCTAAATGAGAAGTAGAACCCATGGTTTACAATCTTTCACAAATCTGTAAAAAAGCCCACAAAGCAAAAGCTCCCACTATAGAAAAAAACCTTCAACACTCAAGAGAAAAGTGTCATTTTCTCAACAAAACTGTTAGCTCTGATATTAAATGTTGTAAAAAAAGGTGAAGAAAGCTTGCAATATGAACTTTAATTAATAGTAATTGTAAATATAAATCTAAATATTAACCCTTAATATGGATGTGATTTCAGCATCAAAACAAGAAAAGAAAACCCTAACACATGAGGCTAGATTTATGTGGAGAAACCCTTAAGGGAAAAAACTCCACCAAAAAAAGAGAGAGGCAAGTATATTACTAATCTAAGAGATATTACAACAATAATACACTTCTCTAAATAACTTTGTAGAATCTGACAACACCCTATTAACTGCAAAACTTAATTAATATCTCTAGCTCAAGACCCCAATTTATAGAAACTTGTGGGGATGAATACCACCATGGTATCACAAAACAACATGCAGTAAAACCATATGGAAAAAACCATGCCTACCTCCTTTACAACCACCAAATCCACCCAGAATAGCAACTTACAGATTCTCTTACAATTGTCATAAGGCATCTCTCATGCGTGGGAACTTAGGGAAGGAATCTATCATAAACACAATCACAAACGGTGGCATAGTCATCATAGAATCTTATGACAGTTTTCATAGTGTCATAGATACTCTTAAAACTTATGATGAATATCATAACCCTCCAAAGAAAAGAGATTCCAGATGGGACACCTAGCTATTTTGTCCTTTTCCTAGAAGACAAACGGTAACTATAACTTTGTCTTTACATGAGTTCTTTCACCACCGCTGGTTAAACAATTTCACCTCTTATGGGTAATTTATAAAAGACATTAGTAAAACAATTAATTAAGGATTTACAAGGTTGATGTCACCTAAATCCTAACACTCTTCAAATCCATTCATGCACTTTTTCCAGAATTGGCTCCATGTACATTTTATTTAGTATTTTGTGATTTCACATTCTGCTTAATTACTTGGACATATTAACACTTGGAAAGGATATGTTTTTGTTGGATGACATCATTTGATTTGATTTCTTAGTACTGAGGTTTTTATTCTTTGATTTTTTCATTTGAGTGAGTATCATGGGTTTTTATATTTATCCTTCTATGATCAACTTGGAAAAGGATAACTATGAGTCTTGGAAAAATGACATCTTGACACATCTCAGGTGGCTTGATTTTTTTCCTTATTTGTATGGACTCATACCTACATCTGACACTCTAGGGATTTTATCAACATGGGGTATCATCTAGGATCATATTGTAGGGGTTATATCTTCTAGTGTTGATCTTGACATTATGTGTGTTGTATCAGACATTGAATGTCCCCACACACTTTGAAATTGACTTTGGGAGATCCGTGGGGGCCCTCATATATCTCCATACCTAGAGGATTCTATTGCAGATTGTCTCATTCCCCATAGATGTAGAGATACCCAGATGATGATACTTTTAGAGGAGCTTGAGTATATATAGGTCTTGCATGTTTTGATGGTTCAAAGACTTGTATTCATGTTCCCACTCTTCAAATTGAGACTACATCATCATCCTTTGTTGTTCTTGATTAGTTTGACATCACCACATCTTTAGCCGCTATTGATTCAATGTATCAAGACATTTATCTTCTTCTAGACATAGCTACTTGGGATTCATATCTCGTAAACATTTCATCCTTGTTTGTAGAGTCCTATATTACAGATCTGGAGGATTTTTTTGAGGACTTTCATCTCCTCTTTGTTGACAGTCACATCATCTTTGGAGCTTGTTCTACATCAGTTTTCACAAGATCTTGGATCAACATCATCACTTTTTGACATGTGGACACGTGGGAAATTTTTAGAAGCACACATCATTTAGATTTGGATTCTTGATTCACCCATCTTTTTGGATTGGCTTCTCCAATCACTAGTGGATCTGCTTCTTCCTAAGGGGAGAAATGTTGTTTGTAGGAAGTGGATCATATTCTATTTTCAGGTGTTCATCATTGGCATAGGAGCAATTCTTTATAGGGGGATTCATATCCTCATTTTCTCTCTCCTATCAGTGGGACATATATTGTACTTATGTGACAGAAGCAGTCCTTAGGGGGTCACATTGAGTCCTCCTATCCTTCTCTTACTAGTTCATTTTTTCTTTTTCTCTTTTAGAGAGGATTTTTTCCCATGTGGTTTTCTCTTTTTCATGGTTATGAGTGATTAATTTGTTTGTACATGGATACCTCATTAGGAATTGTATCTAAGACCCATCCATGCATCCATCATTGCATTTTTCATCAGGGTTTTATAGCTTCTCCCTAAGTTGATCTTAAGGGCAGGTGCTAGAGTAATTAAGATAATAATTTTGATAATTAATTAATTATTAAGTCTCTTATTAATTTAATTACTTAAGCTAAAATTAGGAGTGTTTTTTTAGTTATTAGATTGGGCTAATTATAGGTCTAACTAGATCAAGATACTTGTCATAATCTAATACAATCCTCATCTAGGGTTTGATTTATTTTTCTTTTATAAGCATGCACACTCATTGTAATCATTAATTCACATTTATTCATTCAATATAGAATGCATATTCGATGCTTTTGTGGATTCAATCTTTTCTTCTCAAGGTTCTCTCATGAGTGATAGGAATTTTGGTTGGAGAGGATCACTGAGAGTTGGGTTACCTATCAACTCCATCAATACATATATAAATATAAATGTTTATATAATAGACTAAAATTATAATCTTTTTGAGAAAATGTAATATACCATTCAACTTTTAAACATAGCCAAGAAATAACTTACTAATTTTTTTTCCATCTTAGAATGAAAGAAACATTGATTAAATTCTTTTTACGAACTGGAAAAATTAGATCAATCTTTCTTTGTTTTAACATATAATATTCTTTAAAATAAATAACCATTCTTTCAATTTTTAAAAACTTAAAAAATATAGAATGAAACTATGAATTTACATAGGAATAATAAAGTATGTAAACATGCCTAAGTTACTCTTTGTTTTACACTTTTAAAATTCCAATATCACAGTCACAGTGATTAACACCGTTTTAACAAGAAAAACCCAGCTTGCTAATGTTGAAACTCAATTTTTTCTTATAGAAATCCTTAAACAAAATACCACAACTAACAACAAACAAAATATCTCTACTCAAAACAAAAAGTATTATCTATATATATTACGTATATAAAACTTAAATACTCTCTAAACTAAGCTCAAACAAATATAACTCTACCTCAATGTGATGCTATCAAACTGCCACAAGATTTTTGGAACATATAGTCCCACACTATTCCCTTTCTCCTCAATGTCGCTCCCAAAAAGACTATAAAAAATAATAATCAACTTCTCTTCCTATCACCTCCATGTCATTGCTCTCCCCAAAAGATGAGAGTGAATAATGATGCAAATGATATTCTTGTTCCTCTCCTAATGCTTGCGACCTCACCCTAAATCGTTGGTATTAATTACCAACCATCTCTTTTCAATTTGGTGCCACATTCTATATTAACTAGCATGCCAAAAATGGAAGCTATTGCCTCATAAAGGGCTCGACCAATAGTTCATTATGCTACTCCATTATGACACATACAAAGGATGATAAATAAGCATTCATTGATAGTTAAAACTACCACTTAGTGGCTTGAATTGCTATTAGAAAAGATGCACCACTAAGATGGCCATCATTATGGCTTTATTTCCATTTGCTTTTCCTTATAAAAAGCCTTTGATGGTGGCTTTTATGCCCCAAAAAGTTCTAAAAAATAACAAATTTGAATTACCTTATTACATGCTTTTATAAGCATGACTAATCTGCCATTAATATAACAATTATATTATATATATATATTTCTCCATTTATATATCTATATATATGTATGTATATATACTTGATTATATATCCATTATATATCATATATATATACTTATATATTATATATATATTTATTTAATACTGTAGACATCCAAATTTGGACACTTTCATTTCTCTAAATTTATCTATTTTCGTCTAAATATCCTCTTACTTGCGTTAATTAGGTAATATTGTTATTATCTAATTAATATCCCTTAATTCTTCCAAATCCCTAAGGTATTTAGTTAATAATTAAATATCTTATCTCTTTAATCTCCCTTTCATCAAATGAATTAAATAAATATGATATTTATTTAATTCATCACAGGTCACATCCTCCATCATTTTCATCTAATCTTAATCCACCTAATCCCATTATTAGGGATGTGCACATGTCTAATCCATGATTAGGACATGTCACATCCTCCAATTTCTGCAAGTTGGCTTCTAAGCTTCGTTAGCCACTAATCACTGATCAGTTAAACCTAATCAATACCTTGGTCAACACTCCCCATCCCCCAAGTAATTTTTAATTCCCTTTTATTCATCCAAGATTCCTCTCTTCCCCATGTGAATTTTTAATTCACATTTATCCTTCCAAGATTTTCCTCTTCCCCATGCAAATTCTAGAACCTTTGACTTGTCATATAACTCACATGTGTCAAAGTCTTCTAGAATATTTGACTTATCACATCAATCACATGTGGGTAGGTACTTTTTTTTTAAGGACCTTGTCTTATTCAAGGTACTTCTCACCTGTCTTTTTGGGAACCTTGTCTTATCCACAAGATCTCCTAATCATTGTGAATTTAAAATTTACTTTTATTCCTCCAAAGAATCTCCTCTTCCCCAATGTGATAATTGAGAGGTCATATCATCCTTATTCCAAGGTACTTACAAGTACCTTCCCATCACATGTCATTCTTCACCTCATGTGTCCTTGTGACACATCATCTGCCACATGGAAAGATGTGAGGGCTTGTGAGTCCTCAACTCACCTCAGCCCTTCATATTTTCCATGTTGGCTCAATCTTGACTGTTGAATTCTCTAGAGAATTCAAATTCTTCTATAAATACCCCCTCTTCTAATGCATTTGCATAACTTAGTTGTTTTGCACCCTTATGCTACCAAATTATCAAGCCATTTTATAGCATTATTCCTTGCATTAGCATCCAAGTTCAAGTGCATTTTCCATTATAGCTTCATCAAGTCTTCATTATCTTGCATCCACCCTTCATTTCACAGCCATCCAAGGAGCACACAAATCAACCACATCAAGGGCCAACCAAGGGGATCAACACACAAAAGGTATAATCACTAGCTTTGTTATCTTTCTTTTGTGTTTTCTTCCTTAGGCTAATCATTTGAGGTGATCTAGTGTTTTGTTTTGCATTGTTAGTTTGCATACTTAGATTAGGAAAGAAACACTAGGCTCACAAATACATTTTAATATTAGTTGATTTGACTTAATATCAATAAAATTGACAAATAAAAGAAACAAAAATGATTCTTATATATATCACTTTATTTTTCTTTGTCTAAATAGAATAGGCCAAAGACTCGACAAGGTTCATCCTAACCTTATGACTCGACCCAAGTTAGAAAAAAAAAAAATTGACTCAATAATAGGATTAGGGTACTTACTAGAATTGATTACTTAGACCTACATGAGTGTGTGATTCAACTCATTTGGCATAAACTTGTTTATTTTTGAAGTCTAAACTCCTCTCTCCCTTTGGAGGGTAAGAATATAGTCCTTCATTTCACGTAGAAATCCAATCAAATAGTAAGCCTATATTAATCACATCATCATACTCTTGATTCAATAATAATAACCATTAAAATTGAAACACATTGAATTGCATTTAATTTTATCAAAATTTCAAATAAAATATAGTCATCAACAGATACCAAAACACATTTTAATGTAAAAAATTAAAGTAATTTGTAAAGAAACCTTGAGATGTAACAAAAAATAATGAAATATTTCCTTATGAAATCTTGAGATAAATATTGATTTATAAAACAAAACAAACTTTTCTAGATGAAGATAACATTTTAAAATAAGATAGACTACAATACCTGGGTAAAAAAAGCATGGTTACTTCATACTACAACTACATGGTCGCATTGATTCGTCTACTCAAATTAAGAATGTTTTTTGTAGGATGGTAGGGGATCTAGGTGATACTTTGAGACATGTGAAAGATTGAGTGATGAATCCTAAGCTATATCTACCACTAGACTTCTAAGAAAATATGGTACGACATAGTTACAATTGTTACATAGATGTTTTGACTTTTTTTTTATGCAACAAAGTGAAAGTGTATAGAACAATTGTAACTATGTTATAGTATATTAACTTTTCTCAAAGAGAATAAATTATTTTGTTACCATCAAGTGAATCACAAATAGAATCAAGTGATTTTGAGTCTTTAAAACACATCACAACTACCTATCACTCGTTTTACCCATAGAGCGCATTTTCTATTGGGTGCTTAATAGGCTGATGGATGTGTTGATGAAGTGAGGAGAGATAATAAGAATGAGAAAGGATTTAATGAAAATGCATGCACAATGTGAAATAAATAAGCTTGGCAGGAGTTAATTGTTAATGCCTACTTAAAGTTATCACTTTTGTGAAAATAATAGTCTATGAATAATATTAGTTATTATAATTTGTAGCATCATTACAAGAGAAGGAATATTTTCTCATGGGGAACAAATCGGTGAGGGTGGATTTTTAGCAATTCATATTGATTCATTACAAATATTTTCTAGCAAGTTGGAATTAATCATCGCATAAACAAAGGAGGAAAAATAAAGGGACAATATGAGTTTCATTATAAGCATTACTTAAAATAGTCATTGTTAGTCCTTGCCTTTTAAGGTGGGAGACTAATGCTTTCAGTGCGCTCATGCCTCTATTAATGCATTCATTGGAAATCATGCTACTAATTTTTATACTATAGTTTGTGGGATTATTTTATTAATTGGATTTTTTTTACAATTTTCTCATTGGTTGTTGGTATTTTCCTTGTGGTTTTGTATTTTTCTAATTGCAAATTATTTTCAAGGAAAGAAAGGGAAAAATTTAATCAATTCCTAATGTTTTGTTGCTATTGGAAATATTTCATGACTTTGTAATGTTCTTTGATATAGTCGTGTCTTCGCACCAAGTGTTTCTGTCGACACATGGCGTTTTAACAAGGACATTGTGCATTTATTAGTCCCTAATTTTCATTTATTACGAATAGACTGAAGTGCAAGCATCATTAATGACTTATGGTGTGAAGTTTTAAGTCTGTCGAGCAAAGGATTACTTACATTGTTTATTCATTTTCTTGTATTGTTTGATGAGGGTGAAATCTTTGTCTGTTGAGAGGGTTTATATCTATCATATTAGAAGCAAAAAAGGAGGCGTTTGTAAGTTCCTAAATCTTTTATACTGTCATTTTTTTGTTGTTTATTCATTTGCTCAGATTGTTTGATGAGGGTGAAATTTGTGTTTGTTGAGAGGGTCTCTGTCTATCATATTGGAAGCGAAAAATGAGGTGTTTGTAAGTTCTTATATCTTTTATAATGTAATTTTATAGTTTTTTACATCTCTGCATTTTATGGGTTAATGTCTACTCTTCCCTATCTTTGAGTGCTTTTATGGGTTAGTCTCTGTTGTTGAGTTAAAGAATTAACACCATAATTCATTAATGTCGACTTCTCTACTATCCACAATTAAGAATGGAACTAATCTTTTCTTTGCACACATGCATGCCAACTACACTTCAATCTATTAAATGAAAATGAAAATTAGGTCTAAATAAGTGTAAAATGTCTTGGTATAAAATTATTTCATCAATTGGTAATGTTTTGTTGCTATTGGAAATATTTCATGGCTTTGTAATGCTCTTTGATATTCTCATGTCTTCACACCGAGAACATTTAGCATTTGTTAGTCCCTAAATTTCATTTATTATCAATAGAATGAAGTGTACTCGTCATTAATGGATCGTGGTGTCAAGTTTAAAGCTGTCGAGCAAAGGATTATTTGCATTGGTTATTCATTTGCTCAAATTGTTTGATGAGGGTGAAAACTATCAAAAAAGGAGGTGTTTGTAATTTCCTATATCTTTTACACTGTCATTTTTGCATTGTTTATTCATTTGCTCAAATTATTTGATGAGGGTGAAATTTGTGTCTGTTGAGAGGGTTTATATCTATTGTGTTGGAAGCAAAAAATGATGCATTTGAAAGTTCCTATATCTTTTACATTGTCATTTCATACTTTTTTATGTCCCTCTAATGGGTTAATCTCTGTTGTTCCTTATCATTGAGTGCTTTTATGGGTTGATGTCTATTGTTTAGTTAAAGATTAACACCATAATTCATAAATGTTGAGTTCTCTGTTGGCCACCATTAACAATACAACTAATCTTTTGTCTGTCATGCATGCATGCCAATTGCACTTCAATATATTAAATGAAAATTAGGTCTAGATAAGTGCAAAATCTATCAGTGTAAAATCTATGGCTGTCGGGAGGGTTTATAACTATCCTGTTGGAATGCATGTTGTAACAAATATCTCTGCATTGTTTAAAAGCTCTTGTACAGTTAGTCCCTACATCTTAAGGCAAGAGACTAATATTTTTTGTGTGCTCATGCCTATTAATGCATTCATCAAAAATTGTGCTAGTAATGTTTATGCTATAGTTTGTGGGATTATTTTATTAATAGGGAATTTTGGCTTTTTTTGTGAATTTCTCATTGGCTGTTGGTATTTTCCTTGTGGTTTTGTATTTTTCTAATTGCAAATTATTCTTCCTAGCAAGAAAGGGAAAAATTTAATTAATTCCTAATATTTTGTTGCTATTGGAAATATTTCATAACTTTGTAATGTTATTTGATATAGTCATGTCTTCACATGGAGTATTTTTGTCAACACGTGGAATTTTAATGAGGACATTGTGCATTTATTAGTCCCTAATTTTCATTTATTGTGAATAGAATGAAGTGCACATGTCATCAATGGCTTATGGTGTGAATTTTTAAGTCTGTCAAGCAATTTGTTCATTTGCTTAGATTGTTTGATGGGGGTGAAATCTGTGTGTGTTGAGAGGCTCTATATCTATGGTATTGAAAATGAAAGCACAGGCGTTTGTAAGTTCCTATATCTTTTACACCGTGATTTCATAGATTTTTACATCTCTGTAATGGTTCAATCTCTGTTGTTTTGTAATGTCATTGGTTGTTGATATTTTACTCGTGGATTTGTATTTCCCCAATCCAAATTAATTGTGTGTTCATGAAACAATGATAGACATTGAAAATATCTATGTGTTCAACATATATCTGATGTACTATGGATGTTTTGATGCATGGACATTGTGCATATTTTGAACAAATAAGACTTTTGTTTAGGATGTGTATTTGGAACTATTAAAATGAAGTTTGGGATTTTTTTTGGAATTGTCTCATTGGCAGTTGATATTTTGCTCATGGTTTTGAATTTTCCCAATTGAAAATGATATGTTATTGTAGCATCTTTGTTATTAAAGTGGAATTTGAGCTATATTCTTACAATTTCCTGATTGGATTTTGATATTTTGGTTGTGGTTTTGTATTTTTTCAATCCAAATTAATTATGTGTTCATGAAACAGTGATAGACATTGAAAGATGTCTATCTATTCAAGATATATCTGATGTACCATGGATGTTTTGATGCATGTACATCATGCATATGTTGAACAAATAAGACTTTTGTTGAAGATGTGCATTTGGAATTGTTAAAATGAAGTTTGTGCTATTTTTCTACAATTTTCTCATTGGTAGTTGATATTTTGTTCCTAGTTTTGTATTTTCCCAATTGCAAATTATTCTTGGGAGCAATGAAGGAATTTTTTTTATCAATTCCTAATGTTTTATTGCTATACACGTGTCCTTGCTGCAAGTGTTTCTGTGGACACATGGCGTTGTCGATAGTCGTTCATGTGCCTTGTGTGTATGACCACATTTTGCATTTATTTGGATCTAATTTTCAATTATTGCAAATAGATTCAAGTGTAGTCGCCATTAATGGATTATGGTGTTAAGTTTTATGGTTGTCAAGCAAAAGGTTCTTGTGTGTATGAGCACATTTTTCATTTATTTAGATTTGATTTTCATTTATTGTGAATAGATTCAAGTGTAGTCGCCATTAATATATTATGGTGTTGAGTTTTGAGTCTGTCAAGCAAAGGATTATTTGTGTTGTTTATTCATTTGCTTAGAACATTGAATCAGGGTAAAATCTGTGTCTCTTGAGAGGGTTTATAGCTATTGTGTTGGAAGCAAAAAATGAGACTTTTGTAAGTTCCTATATCTGTTGTTCCGTATCATTGAGTGTTTTTATGGGTTAATCTTTGTTGTTCAGTTAAATACTTAACACCATAATTCGTTAATGTCAACTTCTTTGTTAGCCACCATTGATAATGCAATTAATGTTTTCTCTGCCATGCATGGATGCCAACTGCACTTCAATCTGTTAAAAAAAATCACAAGTTCATGTCTACACTGCCTAATATGCTATGTATATATGTATGTATACATATATATATAGGTATATATATGTATATATACGCTTATATATATACATATCTACATGTATACGTACATATATGTATGTGTTTATATATATATACATATATATATGTATGTATATATATGTATGTATATATACATATGTATATATACATACATATATATATATACATATGTATATATACATACATACATACATATATACATATATATATATACATATATATATATACATAGCATGTATAAGAAGCATATATACACACAGTATATACATATATACATATACATATATACATATACATATACATACATATATACATATATATGAGAGTATACATACATATATAAGAGAGCAGAGCACATACATATATACATATGAGAGAGAGACATATGCAGAGAGAGCAGTGACAGCATATACATATATATAGCAGCATACATATATATATAGAGAGAGTATATATATATATACAGAAAGAGAGAGAAAGATAAATATATATATAGAGAGATATATATATATAAAAATATAGAGAGAGTACACATACACAGGAAAGAGTATAATATGAGAGAGAGGCACATGCAGGAAAAGTGGTATGTATATAATATAAGGAAAAGAGTGAAAAGAGAAAGAAGAATAGAAGGAAATAAAGATATATAGTATTAATGAGAGAAAGAAATGGACCATATAAACATATATATATATAGAGACGGAGTGGTAATGGATGGTGGATTTATGCATGAAAGGAGATGGAATGGAATATAGTGGACAGAATATAATAGTAGAGTGGAAGGAAGGATATATGATATGAAAGATAAGGAAGAATAATGGTGGAGTGGATAGGTGAAAAGAAAGTAGAGGGAAAGAGTGGAATGGAGTGGATGGAGTGGAGTGGACAGATGACAGACACATAAGGAAGGAAGAGAAGATATGGAGTGAGGAAGGAAAAATATGGATGAAGGTAAGTGCTACAACAAAATAAAGGTGGCTACTTGCACATGAAGTTACTATGACAACATGTTTTACTTATCCATTCCATTTTTTATCTCACCATTTAACCATCATCATGTGTCATTTAGTTGCATTGTCATCTTTGGGAGATTTCATCATCCTACAAACACATATTTTATCACCCTTTGTCTTTTCAACATACCAATTGGGTTCCATTTCACTCAACAATTCTCTTGAGGGGGAATGAATTACATCACAATCGCTAAGCAATTGGGGTAAATTTCCAATTAAGCTTCATTTAATTCCATCCTAATTCTTCTTTCACACGACGCCACTTAGTTGCATTGTATTAAAGAGGGACAAAATATATAGAGAACTAAAATATTCCCTAGGACTATTCATCACTTAATCCCCAATCAATCAACTTCATCATCTATAGCTAAATGCACCAACTAGTCCTAATTAATCTAGGACATATCCCTTTCACCTAAAGTCCATAACTTAAATAAATATTTAATTAACCAACCTTTTCCATCTTACATTTATAGTTATAGGGCATATTCATTGATACATAACTGATTGGCCTCAATTTGATCTATAAAAAGAATCAATTTTGTAATAGTTCAACTATGACATAGTGAGATGTATATGGAAAAAATATATATTTTTTATCTACCTTGGTTTTACTGTATACATTTAAATTAAATCATGAATAAATCCATCAAATGGAAATAAGTTAAAATATTTTAAGATTGAAAAGGAGAATAAAAAATCGATAGAGATTAGTGTAGACTAATTCAAAAGAATGTATACACGTAAGCATATGTCAACTTTGTCTATTTAAGTGGCAATGGATGTATATAGATAGATCCAAACAACTATACAACTATCATGACTAGAAATAAATGTGAATGGTAGCATTAATTTTCATTTTCATTCAATAATAAATTACAACTTGATATGGCTTTAGAATTTCTTAATTTTAGAATAAAAATAAGTATTGACAATTAAATATATTCATAAAAAACGTAACTATTATTTTCTTTGTGTGGTTGACTAGCTTGATAAATTGTCCTCTAGGTAAATTGCAATGTCATTTTCTTTTCTAGGCTTAACACTTCTATTTAATGCATTATAGCATATGTTTGTAACCTCGTCTTTGAACTAGTTTTGTAGTTGATCACAGATAGGGAAATTGGAATTGCACAAGGATTTTTATCTATGACAATGTCCACTAGTGAGGAAGTAGAGATAATCATTGAAAAGTTCAACTAATATGTGAGTAACATTTTTATTATTTCATCTTATATATTAATTTTTAAATGTTTCCTAAATCGTATGAAGTATGAAGATTAAGATTAAAGCCTAAATGAACAATGCAGTATCTTTTTCCCATTTTTGCTCATTCACTCTTCTTATGCTTCTTACAAGATTATGAATGTAGTATTACAAACCTACAATTTATCTAATGAAGCTTTCTAGGTTTTTCCAGTGCATGGATTTTGTATTAAGATTATAATTCATATTTATTTAGGATCATATTTTGTGATTAGAATACAATTGATACTTATTATGTGTTATGGATATATGCTTGTTAAATGTTATCTAATGAAGTTGATGCAATCCATGTGAAGTGTAGTAAATATCCTTTCAACTTTTATTATAATGTTGGCTAGGTGTTGGCGAGTAATGATGGATGCAAGAGACAACGTGTTACCTCATTTGGTAGTTGTTGCTACTTTTGGACTCATAATTATGATAGTTCTATATACTATGGGACACATTTCTCTTTCTCACATGAATCTAGCGGTTAGTGTTGCTTCCTCAAACATTGGAAAACTCAATCTCAAATAGATAACTAAAATCACAAGCACCAAAATCCTATTTGGTTAAAGTGATCTTTGAGTTTACCAACTACATCTATTGATTGCCTTGTAACAGTAAGTTAGTGCTTCTATTATCAAGGAACCTATCAATATTAATATTAAATAAAATATATGTAAATATGCATTCCAATTTCTAATTAGACACGTTAACTACTATCAACAATGTGACCTACCCACCACAGATGTTCACAGTGAAAATATGTCTAAATCAACAAGACATTAGAAATGGATGAATTTTTTTTGTTTCTTCGTCCCAACAATAATTTACAATTTGGAAAATAGAAAACAATGGCGAAAAATTTTGGTGCTAATGAGAAAATTGTAAAAAGGAGCCAAGATTCCATTTTAACAATGAAAATGTTGCAAAGCATAGGATAAGAATTTTCCTTCCTTTGTAGTGTGATTTTAGACAAATACATTAATAGGGAATAGGTTCAAGATTTTTACATTTAATTGGGCAACTGAAATGCTAGCCCAAATTCCATTTCAATAATTTCATATAAAAATCTTCAACATAAGTGTTATCTGTTCAAGATATACATGATGTCCATGGATCAAAACATAAACGATACATGAGGTATATCTTGAATACATAGACATCTTTCAATGTCACAAACAAGAATCCTTTGCTTGAAAGCCATAAAACTTAACACCATAATCCATTGATGGCAACTGCACTTGAATTTGATGACAATAAATAAAAAATTATATTTAAATATACGCAAGATGTGCTCATAGACACAAGGCACATGAGATACTATCAACAATTCCATGTGTCCACAGAAACACTTGTAGTGAAGACATGTGTATAGCAACAAAACATTAGGAATTGATAATTTTTTTTCCTTCATTGTTCCCAAGAATAATTTACAATTGGGGAAATACAAAACCAGGAGAAAAATATGAATAGCTGATGAGAAAAATGCAAAAGAATAGGCCAAATTTCATTTTAATAGTTTCAAATAGACATCTTGAACAAAAGTCTTATTTGTTGAAGATATCCATGGTGTCCCTGGATCAAAAGATACATGGAACATCAGGTATATCTTGAACAAATAAACATGTTTCAATGAATATCACTGTTTCATGGACACACAATTAATTTGGATTGGGAAAATACAAAACCATGAGGAAAATACCAATAGCCAATGAGAAAATTATAAAAAAATACCCAAACTCCCTTTTAATAAAATAATGCCACAAACCATAGGATAAACATTAGTAGCATGATTTTTGATGAATACATCAATAGGCAATAGTGCATAGAAAACATTAGTCTTTGCATCATTAATTGTTACAAACACCATGAGAAAATTATGAAAAACCTTTCCAAGACCCAAAACATGGTTAAAACAACACAAGTGCTTTAAAATGATGCAGAGATATTTGTTACAATATGCTTACCAATAGGATAGTTATAAATCCTCTCAACAGACACAAATTTTACATCGAGAGATTTTGTAGTTATTTAGATCTAATTTTCATTTGATAGATTGAAGTGTAGTTGGCATGCATGTGTGACATAGAAAAGATTAGTTGCATTGTTAATGGTGGCTAATAGAGAAGTCAGCATTAATGAATTATGGTGTTAAGTCTTTAACTAACCAACATATATTAACCCATAAAAGTAGTCAATGATAGGGAACAATAGAGATTAAACCATTTTAGGGACATAAAAATATAGAATGACAGTGTAAAAGATATAGGAACTTACAAATCCCTCCTTTTTTGCTTCCAATAAATAAAACTCTTCTATTTTTTAATATTTTTGTTGTTCCCTATCATTGAGTGTTTTTATGGCTTAATGTCTGTACAAAAATATTTGGACTCATAAAAACACTCAACGGGGGGAAACAACAAAAATTAAGCCATTGCAAATATGTAAAAAACTATAAAATGGCAGTGTAAAAGATGTAGGAAGTTATAAATGCCTCCTTTTTTGCTTCCAATATGATAGATATAAACCCTCTCAACAGACACATATTTCATCGTCATCAAACAATTTGAGAAAATGAATAAACAATGCAAATAATCTTTTGTTTGATAGACTTAAAACTTCACATCATAAGCCATTAATGGCGCTTGCACTTCAATCTATTCACAATAAATGAAAATTAGGGACTAATAAATGCACAATGTCCTTGTTAAAATGCCATGCATTAATAGAAATACTGGGTGCAAAGACACGACTATATCAAAGAACATTACAAAGTCATGAAATATTTCCAATAGCAACAAAACATTAGGAGTTGATTAAATTTTTCCCTTTCTTGCCCTGAAAATAATTTGCAATTAGAAAAATACAAAACCACGAGGAAAATACCAACAACCAATGAGAAAATTGCCAAAAAAAAGGAAAAAATCCCTATTAATAAAATAATCCCACAAACTATAGCATAAACATTAGTAGCATGATTTCCGATGAATGCATTAATAGGCATGAGTGCACCAAAAACCAGTATATTCACAATAAATGAAAATTAGGGACTAATATATGTATAATGTCCTCGTTAAAATGCCACGTGTTGACAAAAACACTAGGTGTGAAGACACGACTATATCAAAGAACATTACAAAGTCATGAAATATTTCCAATAGCAACAAAACATTAGGAATTGATGAAATATTTCCCTTTCTTGCTTGGAAGAGTAATTTGCAACTAGGAGAATATAGAAGCATGAGCAAGATACCAAGAGCCAATGAGTAAATTGCCAAAAAATGGCCCAAATTCCATCTTAAAATAGAGAGTTTAAGTAGATTATACTCATGTAACATATTTATTCTATCCCATTTACTTTTAATTATACTATACAAATTTTGTAATTGTGAGTATCTCATTGTTGCATAGAAAATTGTGATAGGCTTATTTATTGCTAATGTTTTGTTGCTATACATGTGTCTTGACTGCAAATGTTTCTATGGATAGGTGGTGTTGTTCATAGTATTTCACATGCCTTGTCTAAAACTAGTGCTAATGCTGAGTGTTGGAAATTGGAATGCATTGTTATACAAATTTTCTATTTATTATTAAGATTGCTAGGTGCCTTGTTCTTATCAGGTGGCAGTTGTTACTCATATCATTTGTTCCGTATATGAATTCATAGGGGATGAAGTTTATGAGGTACTGTAGTCTAAATTTACAAGTTGACTCTATTTTTATTCCTATTTAATGCAATCACTACCTATTTTTTATTCAAGAAAATTATTGTGGTTAAATATAAAAAATCTATTAGATTACAATTATAGTCATGCATGAAGTCTATTTTCCTGTATTCCTTACAACTATAGCCTTTTTGTAATTTTTCCTTTTCCTGCTTGTGTGTAGGTCCTTAGGAAAACACTTAACAATAGTGGATCTCTATGTAATCATGATGGTGTTTTTATTGATGAAAAAATCCCAAATGCTTATTTAGTTACACTAGAGCAAGGTTAGCTCTAGTTACTCTTAGTGAATCTGAGTTTAAAACTATATCTTTTGTAGATCTAAATCACAGTACAATAAGTATTATAATTTTAGAATCCTAACTAGTGTATTGCTTTATGCTTTATCCATTATTGTTATCTCCTGCTTGTATATTATTATGTAGTGTCATTCATCAAAGATATTTTGTACAGTTGGTAATTGCATATTTCAATCAATATTTCACTTATATTTGTAGTTATACATAAAATGACTCAATCATTTGCTTCCAATTACTTGTAATGGACCTTATTTTTCTACATGAATCAAGTACAATAGAGAAGAAACCTTTGGCAGGATGGTGTTCATGATCACAAAGTGGAGCCTATAGAAATTGGCCAGCCTCACAAAATTGGAAACCTATTATAGGCTGATAATGTTCTTTTATATCATTAACTGTTTCTAATGTTATTCTTGGCAACAGGAACAAGAAAAAAGTCATCAATTCCTATTGTTTTGTTGCTATGAGAAATATTTCATCAATAAGCAATGTTTTTTTCTAATCATCTTGAGATTTAAAATTAAATAGAAGTATTTCCTCATTTAGAATGTTTGTTTTAAATAGTTATTGTGATCGGGTGAAAATATGCGTTAGAAAACGAGCACCAAACAAAAGAGTGCAAACAACAACTATAAACACCCTACACCTCAAGATTGGCCTAGTTGGATTCAAAAACAAAGTAAAGATAACAAATGAAGTTGATTTACCTTGTCTTGAATTGATTCTTTGGTTGGCCCTTGATTTTTGATGTTGTATGCTCCTTTGATGGTGGATAATGAGGATGGAAGATGGTTGAAGTTGGACAACAATGGAAGAAAATGCTATGGTGAGTGCAAGAAAATGAGAAATTTGGCTAAGTATGGATCCAATGAAAATTTTGCAAGAGTTTGTCTAACACAATGATCTCTTTCTAAAATGAGAGAAAAGAGGGGGTATTTATAGAGAATTTTGAATTCTCCAGGGAAATGGATGGTTGAGATTAACCCAACAAGGCCAAGATGTAGGGCTATGGTGAGTTGAGGACTCACAAGCCCTCACGTCTTGACATGTGGCATGTGAAGTGGCTTGAAAAATATGATGTGTAAATGAGTTGGAAGGAGAGTACATGACATGGAGGTACTATATAACACCTTGGTATTTGGACAAGATCTCCTCATAAAGGAGGTCCTTGTCCCCATGTGGGTGAAAGACATGTGAGGAATTAAAAATTCCTCAAATATCCACATGGGAATGAGAGAAAGAATTTAAAATTCTTTGAAATGCATTGGGGGATTAAATGTGAATTAAAAATTCATATGGGGAAAGGGGTGCCTTCTCCAAAAGGAGAAAGTCTTTAATAAGATTGATTTATGACACATTCCATAAATGACATGGAGATTAGGTTGACCTAATTAAGTGATTAAGGTTGTGCAAATACCTGATAAGACAAATTAATGACATATTAGAGGCAAGTGGGAGAAGGGGAAGAGTTCACATGTGGCTTGATGTGACAAGTCAAAGATCACATGAGGAAGAGAAAAAATAATTTAATATTCTTTGGAAGGATAAAAAAATTAAAAAATTCTTTGAGAGGTTGATTAGGCTAGTTAATGAAGGATTAGAGGAGGGTTAGGTGGCTAAGAGAGATTAGAGGCCAACTTGCAAAAGTTGGAGGATGTGACACATCCTAATCAAGGATTAGGCATGTGCACATCCCTAATGATGAGATTAGGGGAATAATTAGGATTAAGAAAGGGATGTGACATGTGAGGAATTAAATAAATGTCATATTTATTTAATTCATTTGATGAAAAAGAGGATTAAGGAGATAAGGTATTTATTTATTAGTTAAATACCTTAGGGATTTGATAGAATTAAGGATATTAATTAAATAATAGCAATATTAGTTAATTAATGCAAATAAGGGGATGCTTAGATGAAAGGGGATAAATTTGGATAAATTAAGTTTCCAAATTAGGTGTCTACAGTTATAATTTCTTATAATATATATAGTTTTCTATAGTGATTGTTGGGGACATCCAGTTCTTCAATGATATTAGATTCATAATTTCCTATCCTTTCTCTTCATTTCAATGATTAGCTTTAATATTAAACAACTTTAATTCAGGATCTCCTTCTTCTAAAGGTATTGATCTCTCAGATGTAGGCACACAACAAGTTCCTAGCCTTGCTAGCCTGTCAAAAGCACTTGAGATGACATTTGTAATATTTTTTTTTATCTTGCCTTCCTTTCATATTAAAGGATTTCTTTTTCTAATATTTTCATGGTTTTTCATTTTAACTATTTCTTCCCTCAACTAATTCCTACTTTCAATTTCTTAATGTAGCTATCTAAACCAATGAAATTTGAAAGGACAACTTAGTTAACACTCGTTGATGCCATAGTACCACCTTCCAAAATCATGAATGCAATTTTCCAGTGGGCATTAAACATTGCATAGATTCCCCTATTGCTTCTTATCCTATTATACACATCACATATCCATGTTTCTATGATCACAATTAAATTATTATTTCTACATCCATGAGTTTGACTGATTCAATGTACATAAAACTATTTAAAATTTTATAAATTATATATTTCATATTTCATTGTCATTTATGGAATATCATATTTTTTATTTAGATGATTCATTGAAGGATATTTATCCTCATGTTGAATAAAACTTATCAAACAAAAGTTATCTCATCATATTTATGCTCAAAGATTTATTAATATTAATATTTATAGGATGTTTGTTGGATTTCACCTTATTGCATTATGGCATCCTTTGATGTTTCCATATAGACACTCAAGAAATTTTTATAAACATATAAATTGTGCCCAAATAAATAGTCCAAAAAAATATTGCAATTATTTCCCTTACCATTCATTCGTTTTCTTATCGGAGTATTCACATAGTACTGTGACATTTTTATTTATGTCATTATATGAATGAATCTAAAGCTCATTGTCTATCAACCAATATAAATTTTTACAAAAATAAAAAGCATAAATATGACATGAATCAAAATACATTTTAACATTTTTCTTTAATTGAACCCATGGTTTAAATATTACTTTAAGAAAAATTACTATTTGTATCATTACTCAACTGTCTCATACTTTGTATCATTACTCAATTGTCTCATAGCAAGTTCTTCGAGGTCAATGAAGATACATCCCTTTAAATCATGTTCAAAGCTCAACTTGGTGCCAACACTTACCTATGTTATCTCCAAAAGTGGGTCCTAGGTGCCTTTCTTAACAATCAAATGAACATTGTAGCTTCAAGTGACAAATTACAATTATCTTTGAATTTAACAATTGTTTTATTATTTCTTGTGTACTTTAAAACATATAAAGTACATATTGCACAAAAGGACTACACTTATTGATTGCATAAAATATAACTAAGAACAAAATCGTGATGACTTTCAATAATACCCAAATAGTAGTTGCATAAAGGATAAACTAATGAGTAATTTCAATTATATACACTTTTTTTAACTCTAATTGTATTTTATTCCATTAAAAATAGAAAACAAATAGATCTAAATAAATTTTTACTTCTCAATGTCCATGTTTAGTGAAACTTGATATTTTCTGTAATAGTTAATAAAGTTGTGGTATTTAAATTAGGTTAAGCACTAAGTGTATCAACAGATCTATGAAATAAAACATTGAAGGCCATGTTGTCTACAACTTTTTGCAACCATTAAGGTATTGCTACACGTCAAACCAAAGTTGAATATTGCAAAGATTGATTAGGAATTTGGTAGGAATTTTCCTATAATTTTATCAAGTTTTAAAAACCATAATAACTTTCAATTAAAATACAAAATTTTTAATCTTATTACATTTAAATTCAAGAATTGAGTCTTAAATTCAACAATTGAGTTCTAATCTTATTATCTTGATTCTCAAATTTATAATGTACCTTTTAATGACATCAAAGTCACCAACACACAAAACATATAGCTATATACACATAAAAAATTATAAAACTATATCAATTGCAAATTTGCATAAGCATATTTATTCCCTTAGGTAGGGACTTTAGCTCTTTTAGAGCTCTTGCTGTGAAAATGTCATCGTGCAAATGGTGACATTAATGATTATTCGTAAAATTCTAATAGAAGACACATTTTTTGGGTGTAAGTTTTCAATTGTCGACCATGTGTAGTTTTTAATCTTTGTCTATTTCTTTAACTAACTTGGTGAGAAAGGGAACTCTTATCTCTTGATTATAATTTAACAATAAGTTCATATAAGTATTAAATTCCTAAACTAAGAAGTAATTTTATTTTAACTATAATTTTCATGTAAATATTTTAATGTCTAAAACAACTAAGTCTTTTCTTACGAAAATATTGAGATAAATATAGATTTATAAAACAAAAAAAACTAATATACATATGGACATAATATTCTAGTACAAGAAAAATTAATCTTTAAAAAAATTAGAACACTATAAATATGTAGATATTGACAAACTTAATAAGCCAAAATTAAATTGCAATTTCTACAAATTTGAGTGAAATGGGTACAAGTACAAAAAGAAAACAAGTATAGAATAATATAAGAATATCTATTGTATAAGGAAAGACTATACACTTTCTACTAATAACTAAAATATTTTTTAAGATTTGACTTTATAGTGAATAAATATATGCTTGTAGTGTCATAAAATTGAACCTCGTGGAAATTTCACACTTGTGCATTTGACCCCGCACATTTATGGTGCCTATCCACATTTATGACAAGGACCTTATGAGTAAGAATTTCATGATTCCAACTCCATAAGGGGCAACAATGAAGCGTCAGTAGTCCACCACCTTATTTCTGGAAAAGTTGTGTGTTGGACACTTTTGTGTCATAAGGACATTTGTGCGATTTGTAAACATCCTCCAACTTTATGAGCTGAAATGAGGAATCTCGAGAACCTTTTCCCGTGACATGTGATCGTGGTAGAATCTTGAGAGAACAACTCTTCCCACCCATACAACTTCACAAAACCCTCTTTTTCACTGTCATTTGCATTCATTCTCACTCTCTCTCACTCCAAATTGATCTCTCATTCCTTTCTCTTCTTCATCTTAATTCTACAGTGAAGCTTTTCTAGATTTACATCTCATCAATAGCCAAGCCCCTCTTGCAAGTACTCAATGTCATGTCTATCAGGCCAAGAGGGAACCACAAACTGTTGGTAATGCTCTCTTTCTATCTTGTTTATTTTCTAGCATATTTTATAATATTTATATTTCATGATATGAGTTCTCCTCCATAGCATGGTTTTCTTTTATCACTTGTCTATATATTTCATGATACATGTTCTCCTCCATCGTACGGTTTGCTTTTATCACTCATTGTGTCTACTTTACTTTGTGTCTTTTTCTATTCTCTATCTATTTGGCTATCCGTGGAGGTGGAAACACCAAAATGGGGGTTTGACTAAGGCAATCCCCAAACACAACCCCAAAACTCTTCCTCATTCGCCTTGTGTGTAGGTTCGTGTGACACTTCGTAGGAGGCTTCATAGCGTAGAACCTTTCGTGAGTTAGCATCTCACCTTCCTTGTCATTTCTTTACTTTCTTGCTTTATGTTTTGATTAAAGGGAAAAATAGGTTTACCTCTCACCTTCCTTGTCATTTCTTTCCTTTCTTGCTTTATGTTAATCAAGTAGAATAATTAGAATTTAGATTCTGAGTAGATAGTAGATTCTTTGAGTTTTGTGCACAAGTTTACCTCTCTTTCTGTACAAGATGCTAGTGCACCGCTATCGTCTGACTCCCACGTAGATGTCCTTTGGCCAAGAACTAACCTAATTATCTCAAAAATATATGTAATTTTCTCTTTTGGGTCTCGAAGGCCTTTATCCGAGACCATATCAGATACTCTCTTTTAAGCATGTTTTTGCAATCTCTTTCATCTTGAACCTTCGTTACTTGAGTTTGTGTCATTGAGGTGACCGAGGGAAATTGACTCCCTTTAGACCCTATTCGTCTTGGGACTTGGGAGTAGTGAATCTCTTCCTTCACATTTTGGTGAACCTGACATGAAAGAGGAAATCATGTCAGATATTTTTTTGCAATGTTTTAATGCTTTTGATAATTATTTTTCTAAGGAAGATTTTGATAATGCCAGATGATTCCCTGGATGATTTATTAGAGGCATATTCTCCCATCTGTAGATCTCCTAAGAAAAAATCTTCATTGCAACCATCTACTTCATCTTTTCAAGTTGAAGAGTTTTTAAGTGTAGTGATAGTCTTTGTATCTCCTAAAAGGCCTAAAAGACTTGTCATTTATGTGACTCCAGCTAGTCCTTCTCCTAATAGAATTCATTCTATTTATGGGGTTCCAGTCTCTGGTGACTCATCGAACCTTTACATGAGATTCTTAAAAGCTATGACTCCTCGTTATAATGTCGTAGGTCATACATATAACACTAGAAGGAATCAATAAAATTTGAATCAACCTACATTCGTTCCTACTTCTTTACCACCTTCTCAACCAAGTCTTCCTGCAACACCAATTCCTACATTGAAAGCACTTGGTGATTATGATGTTGTAAAAAAACTTTGCATTACTCCTGCCAAGATCTCACTATGGGATTTTCTTCAATCTACTTCGGTTGATTAGGGTATGCTTTAGGAAGCCTTACAAAATATCCCCTTGCCTTCTTCTGCTAGGCCAATGAATGTTAATGCATTGATGGCTCATATTTATGTGGATTCATCGAATTTTACATTCTATCTGTAGGAACTCCCACCTCTAGAGGTTTAGAAGCAAGTAGTTCCTCTCATGATTATAGTCAATATTAATTATAACTTTGGTGTTAGGCATGCTCTTGTTGACACTAGTTCCACTCTCAATGTATGTAGCACTAATCTATTTCCTAAGATTAATATTGATTCATCTTATTTAGCTTCTTCTTTGTACATTTATGGATTCGATAATGCTGGTTGTGAAGCCTTAGGCATGATCATCTTATCTTTGAGGTTGGGACCCATTAGCATACCCACCTTGGTTTATGTTATGTCTGATCCTTTTCCTTAAAATATTCTCTTGGGAAGATCATGGATTCACGCTTTAGAGACCATAACCTCTACTTTGAATCATTGTATAAATTTGTTTGCTAATAATGAGGTCATTATAATCAAGGCTGACCCTAATGCTATATGCCTTTGTGAGATGGTAGCTGCTAGTTAGGCCTCAACTGCTTCTCTTAAAAATTGCATTCTGTCATTATCTTCTAATGCATTGACATCCTCTTCAATAATGCTTGCCTTGAAGGTTTCTCTTAAGACGAATGTACCTAAACAAGATTTCCCCAAAATGGAAAATCCTAAGTCTATCCCTTCTACTTCTTTTGAATCAAATGCATGTCTTTGTGATGATTGGGGGTCCTTAAAATTTTCTAAGTTCTTCATCAAGGAATACAAATTTGACCCTATCCACCTTCACCTTCCAATGGTTTCATATACCTCTAACAAAAAATTTGATTGTCTTCCCATTGAGGAAAGAAATCAAGCTCCTATCAAGGAGAATTGTTGTAACCCTGTCGAGGAAGATGATCATGCTTCTATTAGAGAGGCTAATGTTTATAGTCTTGTTAAGAAGGATGATGATGCAGGAGCATCCAGTGGTGTAAGGGAAATCTTGCATCACCCAAAAATAGTTAAATTTCAATTTTATTGGTTTTTAGATGTTTTTACATTTTTGGATACCCTTTTCGTCATAATGAAATTCCTAATTTACGGTTTTTATTTTTTGTTCCTAGGTTGAAAGATATTGCAATTTTAGTTTCCCAGATTTGCACCTGAAAATCTTTCGAGTGGGATTTGAGGCACTTAGAGCTCCCAGATCGGCCCCAAAACTTGCCAAAATTGGCGTAGTGGATTTCAAGTGTGTTCTTGACTTCAAGACTTTTCCAACGGTTCAAACGGTTTGTGAATTGGAGTCCCGGATCAAAAGTTATGGCCCCAGGAAGTTGGTGCACTTTCTAGAAGATACCATTGCAAATGCTCTTTTGAAATTTGAACTTCATGTTGTAAATTTTTGGCGCCAAACCTCCTAAACTCAATTTGAATGTTGTTTTGGCTCCAAACTAATGAGGAGTTCTATTTATGGGTGGGTTTTCTAATTTTTGGGTAACTTTTTTGGGGACAAGCTCGCATATTGAGAAAGGGTTATCCTATAGCTTTCTGTAGCTTGCATGTGTTGTAAAACTTGAGGATTTGAGTTCCTTTGCATGTAAGAAGCTCCATTTTCTGAATAATAAAATTATTCTCTCATTTGTGGGTTATTTTCTGTGTCTTAGGTTGCGCCCTCATCAAGTGGTATCAGAGCGGGTTTTTCTTGAGTGTGTGGACAGATCGCCGATCATGAGGCAGTTCACACCAGGACCATGGCTGTGGGTCGAGGTCAAGAAAGATTCCTCCAAGAGTGATGCAGAAGTAGGCATGGTGGTGCCAGAGGTGGTCGAGGCAACATAAATGCTAGTGGAAGAGATGCATTGGCAGCCCTCCAGAGACAGATTGATGCATTACAAGAATAATTGAGAAGAGGGTTAAACCTGAGGGAGGAAAGTGAGGATGAAGGAGAGGAAGAAGGTTCAAATTTAGAAGAGGAAGAAGAAGCGATTGATCAAGACCAAATGCGGCTAATAAGGGCCATTTTGAAGATAGGGAAAAGGCCAGTTAAAGTGAGTTATTCCGGGAAGTCCCCGAACTTAGGAAGAGTTATTTGGATCAATGAGCTAGAAGAATATTTTGAGTATGAGGAAATAGAGGACCTAGATTAGGTTGAGTTTGCGAAAATGAAGCTGAAGGGCCATGCCAGTATTTGGTGGAAAGAGGTCCAGTTGAAAAGAAATCGAAGAGGAAAAATCAAGATCACCAAATGGGATCGTATGGAAGAGAAACTAAAGAAGCAGTTCATACCAGCAGACTCTGAGTTAGATCACGGTAGAAAAGTGCCAAAGGAGTTGAAGAAAGAAGCAGATCTATGAAATGCATATCTTGAAGATTTTCACAAGATAATCATCAGAATGGGTCACACAGAGGCCAATAAAGAGAAGGTATCCTGATATCTTAATGGGTTACGACCAAGCATTTAGGAGGAGTTAAGCCTAGTCAGAATGACCAACATTAAGGATGTGTATCAGTTTGCTCTGAAGGTGGAAGAAAAGTTGAACAAAAGATTTGATGGCAAGCAAAAAGGACGAGGAGGTCAAAGCGGAAGGGGCAATGGAAGATCTTCAGGAAGCCAAAATGATGATGGAAAGAAAAGGGAAGATGTGGGTACTAGCCGAAGCCAAAGAAATGACAACTTCTACTGCGCTCATGATCAAAATAGTGGTGATCAAAGGGGTAGAGGGCGAGGGGAGATATGGACAAGGATCTATAAGAAGTGGTTTGGAGGAGCGTGTTTCTAGTGTGGTGAAGAAAGGAGATCAAAGCAGATGTCACAGCACAAGGAAGGAGTAGACAAAGGCCCGAGAAGATGCGTGGAAGGAGTTCATATGCGAGATGGGGAAGGCAATCTGAACATTGAGATGATGCTAAAGGGAGAGCCCTGAGTGATTAGGGAGAGCCCCTAGTGGTACGAGAAGAAAGGAACCAAAGCAGGAAGGAAGAATGTTTCACACAGGAATATGAAAGTGTGAAGAAAATGTTGTAATGTCATTATTGATGGTGGGGGCCCGATGGTGGTGTTGTTAAGAGGAGATGGTCACAAAGTTGAAGCTAAAAATGGAAAAGGCATCGCATCCATATCGAGATTACGGTTGCTTGAAAAGACCTGAAAGTTTTAGTCGATGAAGCGGTGCCTAAGTAAGAGTTCAAGATGCGAGACTACCATGATGAGCTACTCTGTGATATTATCCCCATGGATGCATGTCACATGTTGTTGGGGAGGTCGTGGTAGTTCGATAGGTGAGCTATACATGATAGCCATGCAAACACTTATTCCTTAACAAAGGATGGGGTTCATCACAAGTTGAAATCCCCTAAAAGACCAAAGAAAAAGTATGCAATAGTGCTTTAGAATTAGTTATGTAGATGGAAGAAATTTTTTTTAGAAGGTATGAAGCATGAGTGTGTGTGTTATGCATTGATTCCTAGAATGAGTAGAGGATAGTGAGAAGGTTCAGAAGAAGTTTAAGAGGATGTTGGGATGAGTTTAAGGTTATTGTTTCTGATAATGTACTTGAGGTTCTGCCGATAGGAAGATGGAGTCATCGAGGGTGGAAGCGATTCACGGGCAGTTTTTCCAAATAAGGCAGCTGCGAGGCTCGATGAAAATGAGGAGTTGAAGTGAGACAAGTTCAAGAGTTGTTGAAAGGGTTTGTCACGGGGAAGTTTGGAATCCATGTGTAGTACCTGCGGTACTAGCACCAAGAAGGATGGGGAGTGGGGATATTTAATGCTGATTTAAAGCCATAAACAAGATAACAATCCCGGAAATACAGTTTCCCTACGAGGGGATGGATGACTGATGGATTGTTTGAGTGGAGCTTCGATACTTCACAAAGGGTGATCTAAAGGTGGATATCCGCCAAATCCCAGATTCGAGATGAATGGAAGACTGCCTTCGAAGACGAAAGGGGGCTGTCACGAGTGGTTAGTCATGCCTTTTGGGCTAACCAATGCCCTTGGGAAATATATTCATGCGACCATGAATGAGGTACTGAAAGAATTTCTAGGAAAATTTGTTATAATGTATTTAGATGATATTTTGAATTTTAGTAAGACACTTGATGAGAATCTAATGTATATTTAAAGAGTCTTTGAGAAGTTAAGAGAGGATAAATTGTTGATTAATTTGAAGAAATGTAGGTTTGTGAAGAGGGAGTTAGTGTACTTGGGGTTTGTTGTGCTGTGAGAAAGGTCTCAAAGATGGACCCGAGAAGGTAGAAAGGATATTATGAAATGGCCTACCCAAGAGCCCCAGGGTGAGATCTTTCCATGGTTTGGCTGGATTTTTATAGAAAGTTCATCCGAGAGCTTAGGTAGTATAAGATTGACTGAAACAATAAGAGAGGGATATAAAAAGTGAAATTGGAGCAGCTGGGCAACAAAGTTTTTGAGCTGTTAGGCGAGATTGTGAGAACAACTGTTTAAGCTCAGTTTCAATAAGGTGTTTTTAAGGTGGTTAGTGCTGATGGTTGTACCATTAGAGGCGATGTTGAGCCAAGAAGGTAAGCCATTGCCCTGTTTTGAGTGAAAGTTAAGAAATGATGCAAGAGAAAGTATTTTTGTATATAGTCGAGGGAATTTTCATGCGGCCAGACAAGCATTTAAAATGGAGAAAGTGATATTTATTCTTAGAATTTTCTATATACTGATCATCAGGCCTTGCAGTACATAAATAGTCAGAGAAAATTAAATCAGAGGCATATGAAATGGGTAGAGTTTTGTAGAGTTATACCTTTGTTTTGAAACATAGGAGTGGGAAGTCAAATAGGGTTGCAGATGCCTTAAGTAGGAGGCATACATTGATGACAAAGATGCAGATTGAAGTGGTTGGGTTTCAATGAACTCAAGAAACTGTATGTAGAAGATCCTGATTTTGCAGAGGCTTGGAAAGCTTGCAAAGACTTTGTTATGATGGACAAGACAAGGTGGGTGGATTTCATAATCGGGATAATATTATTAGGAAAGAAGTCAATTATGCTCCAAAAGAAGAGATTCTATGAGGAGAACCTAATAAAAGGAGAAGCATAGTGGAGGAATAAGGATATTTTTGGTTAAGGATCAGACCATTACCGTGCTCCGATTGAAGCATTATTATTGGCCTCAGTTGTCATAGGATGTGAAGAATTTTGTACAAAGCTACAGGGTATGTCAGATGGCTAAAGGAGTGAGTCAAAATACAGGCTTATATCAGCCCTTACATGCAGAGAGCCATGGGAGGATATAAAGTATGGACTTGTTAACTTGAGACTTTCAAGAGACGCTAGCGAGGAATGATTAAGTCTTTTGGCTGGTGGTTGATAGGTTTTTGAAGATGGCACATTTTATTCCATGTCGAAGACCCATGATCGGTCCACATTCTTGACTTTCTTATGAAAGAGGTGGTGAGGCTACATGGCCTACCAAAGAGTATTGTTTCAGATCGTGACGCCAAATTTGTGGGGTATTTTTGGAGGACCTTGTGGAAGAAGTTGAAGATAGAGTTGAAGTTCAGTTCTGCACACCATCCATAAATAGATGGGTAGACATAGGTTGTTAACAGGAGTCTGGGTAACCTATTGAGATGTTTGGTAGGAGATAAACCCAAGGGATGAGACTTGATCTTACCGGAACCAGGTATTTTCTTATACCAATTACATCCAGCAGGAAAACGTAGATCACCATTCAGTTATTGTATGGAGGTGGCTATAGCAGCTCACAAATTGAGAAGATGGACCAAGAGAAAATAGTCTTTGAAGCCAAAAGATTTTCTGAGAGCACATCAAGGATATACATGGGAAAGGTAAGAGAACATGTTAACAAGATGAATATGCGGTATATTGCTAAGGAAGATCGAAGAGGGTATATAAGGGTTTAGGTTGGTGAGTGATGGTCCGCGAGAAAGAAAGGTTCGAACAGGGCATATAACAAATTGAAAGGGTGAAGAAGTTTCGGTCCTGTAAAATTTTGAGGGCATGATTCGAGGGGAATGCATATATGAGGTAGAGAGTGCGGTCGTTCAACATTTCCCTATGTTCAACATTTCAGATTTAACAATGCTCGTAGAAGGTGAAAAATGGGGAGAGGTACCAATGATGGGACGGCGTGGGATTCCAACACCTATAGGAAAAGGAATTGAGGAAATCTTGGATAGTCATGGGAAGGAGTACCGCGAAGCTTGAAGCGGTATGAAAAAGAATATCGGTGAAATGGAAGAGGAGGCTTTGTGGAAGATTCATCAGCTATCAAGCGGTGGTTCAGGTTGGGGTTTCCTCCAACCATCCTAAAGAGGCGTGGCGAGGTCGCTAAAATTAACACAGGTGTTTGATGTAGGAGCATCCGATTGGTGTAAAGAGGCAATCTTGCATCACCCAAAAATAGTTAAATTTCAAGTTTCTCGAATTTTAGATATTTTTGCATTTTTGGATACACCCTTTGCGTCATAATGAAATTCCCAATTTATGATTTTTATTTTCTGTTCACAGGTTGAAGATATTTTGGAACATAAATCCAAAGCGTTCTTGACCGAGACCTTTCCATGGTTCGGTTATTAGATAGAATGGATCAAAAGTTATGGCCCCGAGGAGTTGGCACACTTTCTAGAAGATACCATTGCAAATGCTCTTTTGAAATTTGAACTTCATGTTGTAATTTTTTGACGCCAAACTGCCTAAACTCAATTTGAATGTTGTTTTGGCTCCAAACTAATGAGGAGTTTATTTATAGGTGGGTTTTCTAATTTTTGGGTAACTTTTTTGGGGACAAGCTCGCATATTGTGAAAGGGTTATCCTGTAGCTTTCTGTAGCTTACATGTGTTGTAGAACTTGGGGATTTGAGTTCCTCTGCATGCAAGAAGCTCCATTTTCTGAATAATAAAATTATTCTCTTATTTGTGGATTATTTTCTATGTCTCGGGTTGCGCCCTCATCAGATGATTATGATCTAATAGACGAGTATGATAGCCACTAGTGGAATGATACTCTCTATGTAGATCCTCCTCACTCTTAAGACTTTTAAACATGTTACAAACCTAGCTGTAAACTCATTTCTAAGTATGGTTATGGACGTAAGCATTGTGGGCATAATGAACAGGGCATTCCCTATAGAATTTGTATACCTCGTAAGTGTAACTTGGGGCTTGGTTGCTCTCATGAATAGTCTAGGCAGAAACTGTGGTGGAGTATCAACATGATTTCCATAAGATCTCTTAGTTTAGTTCATCTTGAACTAATTGAGAGTAAGGTAGAATCTAATGAAGTCCCTCTAGATGTTTTCTCCTTAGAGAAAGCATTGGAAGAGTTCTTAGGTTTCTACTCTCATTTACCTTCTTATCACCATAAACGATGATTCCCGTATCACTTGCATAAACAAGAGTACTTTGGAGAATCCATTTTGAGTATTGATGAGGAGGCTCATTTATCTAATGTGGAAGATGATGCTCCTATTCCCCATCCTAAAGACCATAGTTATCTCCTTAAAAGGGATACTACTAATGTCTTCATGGATCCTAATTCTTCTGAAAAGGTGATGAAGATTGGAAAGTGCCTTTCTTCAGAATAATCTAAACAACATTATGATTTGTTGTATTCTCATCTTGATATCTTCACTTGGTCATATGAGGATATGCCCTTTATTGATGAATTTGTGGTGGTTCACAATATCATCCTATATCCCGATGTTAAGCATGTCAAACAAAAGATCTCAAAGATGAATCCAAAGGTCACATTATTAGTTGAGACTGAGATAGAGAAGCTCCTAAAAGTAGGCTATATCCATCTTGCTAACTATTCACCTTGGTTATTGAATATCATTGTTGTTAGTAAGCTTGATGGTATTCACATTTGCATTAACTTTCATGATCTTAATAAGGCTTCTCTTAAGGATGATTTTTGTTTCCTAATATTGATATGATTGTAGACTTGACTACAAGACATGCCTTGTTGTCTTTCATGGATGGCTTCTTAGGCTATAATTAGATTTATATTAACCCAAAATATCAGTATAAGACAGCCTTCACTACCCCCTAGGGTACCTTCTATTATGTGGTCATTCCTTTTGGGTTAAAGAATGCAAGAGTTACTTACCAATGGGTGATGAACCTTATCTTTCATGATTTTATTCACAAAATTCTAGAAGATTACATTGATGACATCTTGGATAAGTCTGTGACTCATTAAGATCACGTCAAAAATCTTTGTCTTATCTTTGAAAGGATTCAACTTTATAGGATGAGATTGAATCATCTTAAGTGTTTCTTTGGCATTGTTCTCACCATGGAATTGAAGTTGATACAATTAAGATTTATGCAATTGTTAACATGCCTCCACCTAGAAACATCTCTCAACTATGTAGTTTGCAAGGGAAGATTCAGGAAATTCATAGATTCGTATGTCAGTTGGCTAATCAATGTACCATTCCCTTCACACGTTTGTTGAAGAAAGATATTCACTTCTGATGGGATAATGAGTGTGAAAAATATTTTGAGTCCATCAAAAGTTATTTAGTCAATCCTCCTATCTTAATGCCAACTATGCAGGATATACCCCTTTTACTTTATATCTCTACATCACCTCATGCCTTAGTAGCTTTATTAGCTCAACATGATGATGATGGTAAAGAAAGAGCGGTATATTATAATATTTGTATTATAGTTTATTATAAAAATTGTTATTTTTCCATGGAGAAGTAATGGCTTGCTCTCATCTTTGCAACACATAAGTTACAACATTATCTTCTTCATATTGAAACTCATGTCATTGTAAAAAGTGATCTTCTAAAGCATTTGTTCACTAGAATAATCTTTTCAGAAGGTTGGAAAAATGGGTAATGTTTCTCTCTGAGTTTGACATCAAGTTTGTAACTCAGAAAGCAATTAAGGGGCAAGCTATTGCTGATCTGATGCAGTCAAGGTAGGAGGATCCAATTAAGGAATGTCTAGCCTTGCAACCTAAATTATTAACTCCATGATCACAACAGATATGCAATGAAAATTAACAGCTAATCCACATAAAGATAAAAAACATTCATGAACACTAGACACAAGATATATCTTGGGAAAACCATAATAGGGGAAAACCCAGCCTTCAAATCTCATTCCTCATTATATTATAATCTCAAAACACATTACATATGCCTCTCAAGCTTAACAGATTCTAGGCTGCAGCCCAGGGATTACAAATAACTCAAAGAATAACAATCTTCATCAACTCCTTCAGCTCTACTCCACACTCGTTCTGCTTTGAGATCCTTTCAGATAAAAATAATTCATCACCATGCTTCATACTTCACACTATCGAGCACCTTACTGATCCATCTCTCTTCTATTTGTCTCAACAAATCCTCTCCTCGATTTATATCATCCGCGCATCATTTAATCTTTATCATGTTGGCCTAATTACAATGGTTAGTAAAATAATGTGCCAACTCAAATAAGTCAGCCCCAAACAATAAAAAATTACAATGTGAATCAACCAAGGTCGGCCACAACAAATCCAGGACCCAAAACAACATCCTCAATCACGAAAACAACTTCTAAATTATTCCTCGAAGATCCACAACATGCCACAATGCCCTGTAGGCCAAGAACATGGAAAACATAAACTCTCAAAAGAAAATCACCAATCATAGGCACACAGATCAATGTGGACCAACAAAACATGATCTGGAAACATCCACAAGCCTCACGAATCACCACAGAAATGTCTACAACAACTCCACGTACTGGAATCACATCATCTTCCCTCAAGAACATCAACTAGAATAACTAAACAACTGTCAACACATAGATCCTCACTACTTGATCAATCCTTTATGCAGTTCCCTAAAACTTAACATGGTTAACTAGGTACCTGTAACCACAAACCCTTTAATCCACAACCTCAGATGATCAACATACTGGACTAGCCATGCTATTGGCTAAAATGAACTTCACTGTCAACTGCCTCAATTTCTGAATGCTTCTGGATGCCCCTGCATCAAACTATTAGGGTTATTTGAAAAGTGAGCCTCTTCACTTTGGTCTATACTATATCAAATCCAATATTGTCTCCTTAAATGGGTTCGGTGATTTTTCCACAGGTACTTGCAACTACCTCAAGGTCAGAATTTTGTCCAAGTCCACCCTACAAACTGCCTCAAGCTCTTCTAGGTTTGACGTTCTACTTGTAGGCCTTGCACTGCCTCACTGGTCGACAGTTTGAGCAAGCCTTCTTCTCTGCAAGTTGCCTTAAGATCAATTCCTTCATCCACATTTACTTTGCTCTGGTACATAAAATTTATCCTTAAGATCAAAGCTTCACCTTCTTCTAATTCCTCAAGGAAATTTGAATCCTCCAAAGGTTCGCCTTCCTTTGCATAAATTAATTTAGGCTCTTCTTCATCTGCACAAACTATCTTTGCATCCTTTAATACTTCTCTTTCTTTAGGTTCTTGATGACTCTCAATACTTGATTCTTTCTTCCTCCAAAATCCTCTATGCTCTGAATAAGGTCTTCTTTCTCTGCATCTTGATCCCTCTTTTCCTCCAACATATGAGTTCTTCCATCTATACGATCTTCTAAACACACAAGTAACATGTTTCCACTTTGCTCCATCAATCCACCCATAATCCATCTACTCATAACCTATCATAGGCTTTCTCCTTCTCATCTTATTCCAACACATCTTCTCAGAATGATTCCTTAATCCACATAACTTACAAGGATGCAGATCCCAACACAATTCCTTCTCATGCCCATTCCTATTACAATGTGAAAAATACATACCTTCTCTTCTCTGATTCAAACTTGTAATAACATTCTTACCTCTGTCATATCCAAGGCCTTCACTTTTTAATCTCATTATTGGCTCAATAGGTTCTATAATTCCTTGTTGCTTCTTTCCCAATCCTTTTCCTTCATATACCATTCTTTGCATGATTTTAAAACCAATACCATCACCAATAATTGTAGGCTTCATTACATTGTTACCTTCAACTCCACCTTCTAAAGAAAATTTTGCAACATCACAAAGATCATTAGTATGACAAGAAACATCACAAAATTCAGGCTTAGATCTCAGATTCTCATTCTCCTTCTGGTATGCTATAAGTGACTGTTCCAATTGATCAACATGTTCCTTCAAGCTAGATATTTCCTTCTTCTGCAAACTATTCTCCTTGTTCAACTCTTTCAAAATTTCCTCCATATCTCTATTCCTCTTTTCAACCTTCTTAAACAACTTGAATCCTTTTCAAAATTCCTTTTCAAGATCTTCAAACATATCCAACTCTACTTCTAGTTGTTCATTTCTTCTTCTAACATCTTTTAGTTCTTCTTCAAGAGCCTCATACTTGTCTCCTCCTAGTTCTTTCATCCTCTCCATCAATTTTGCATTACACTTCTCAATTTCACACAATATTTCTTCTAGAGTATCCCTTTCACACATTAGGGTTTCATTTTCCTTCTTCATCCTCTTCCCACTCTTCCCCATTGAAACAAATCAGATAAATAACCAAATCCGAATGTTCAACTAACTAACAGACTTGCAACCAACTCTGATACCATTTGATGCAGTCAAGGTAGGAGGATCCGATTAAGGACTGTCCAACCTTGCAACCTAAATTACTAACTCCATGATCACAACAGATATGCAAGGGAAATTAACAACTAATCCACAAAAAGATAAAATACATTCATGAACAACAAACAAGATATATCCTGGGAAAACCCTAACAGGGAAAAACCCAGCCTTCAAAGCTCATTCCTCATTATATTATAATCTCAAAACATATTACATATGCCTCTTGGGCTTAACAGATTCTAGGCCGTAGCCTAGGGATTACAAATAACTCAAAGAATAACAATCTTCATCAACTCCTTCGGCTTTTCTCCACACTCCTGCTCTGAGATCCTTTCGGATCAAAATACTTCATCACTATGCTTCATACTTCATACTATCAAGCACCTTACTGATCCATCTCTCTTTTGTCTGTCTCAAAAAATCCTCTCTCCTTGATTTATATCATCCACACATAATTTAATCTTTATCATGTTGGCCTAATTACAATGGTTAGTAAAATAATGTGCCAACTCAAATAAGTCGGCCCCAAACAATAAAAAATTACAATGTGAATCAACCAAGGTCGGCCACAACAAATCCATGACCCAAAAAAACATCCTCGATCATGAAAAAACCTTCTAAATTATTCCTTGAAGATCCACAAAATGCCACAACGCCCTGTCGGCTAAGAACATGGAAAACATAAACTCTCAAAAGAAAATCACCAATAGTGGGCACAAAGATCAATGTGGACCAACAACACATGATCTGGAAACATCCATGAGCCTCATGAATCACCATAGAAATTTCCACAACAACTCCACGTACTGGAATCGCATCATCTTCCCTCAGGAACATCAACTGGAATAACTAAACAACTGTTAGCACACAGATCCTCACTACTCAATCAATCCTTCATGTGGTTCCCTAAAACTTAACATGATTAAACTAGGTACCCACAACCAAAAACCCTTTAATCCACAACCTCAAATCATCAACATACTAGACTAGCCATGTTGTTGGCTAAATTGAACTTCACTGTCAACTGCCTCAATTTCTGAATGCTTCCGGATGCCCCTACATCACGATTAATTGGAAGAAGCTCCCTCATATCACTCCTTCCCTAATCTAGATTTATTTTCAGATGAAGACCTTTTTACAACAAACCATGAACCTATATGGGAGATGTACTTTGATTGATTGAGATGTCAAGATAGCTTTGGAGTAGGTGTAGTTTTAGTTTCACTTGAAGACAAGCCAATTCCTCTATCCTTTCATTTATAATTTTATTGCACTAACATCACTAATTACAAAGCCCTTATAGCTGGCTTGCATGTCGTGGTAATTTTAAACATTAAAAATATTTACATACATGGTGATTTTGAGCTTATCAGAAATCTAATTACAAGAACGTATCTGAAACAAAGGGAAATATGTGACCCTAAAATAGAATGGTAATAAGGGGGTATTATGCACTTATTGGCCCCAGTATTGTTGTTGCATCAAAAGGTCAACCTATTAATTCCCGATACAACCACCAGAGTTAACAGATCCATGGGAGGTGGTTAAGACATGCCACAAATCTTGAGGGGAGCGTTGATCATCTACCAACAATCTCCCCCTCAACATTACTCGAGGGGATTCAAACCTGACACATTTGGATTTGATACCAATTATTGGTACCATGGCTTTTGTTGCACCAAAAGGTCGATCTATTAATCTTGATACAACTAGCAGAGTTAACAGATCCACAAGAGACAGTTAAGCCATGTCACGAATCTTGAGGGGAGCACTAACCATATGCCAACATTGCCTATCTTTGTTAGTTCATTAGGAAAAAGAGATCCCCTAGGGAAAGATTCACTTTCAACCCTTAGGTGAGCCAACCTTGATGGAGATCTTGTTATTTTCCTTATGATTGAGGATAGTGTAAATCAACCTGAAATGCAATTTTGGGAGATAAATGAAAAATACCAAATGAATTTAATTATACAATGTAACACATGAATCATCTAATAGAATAAAAAAAATTCCAATAGATCTGAGAAGGTTATGAATTTATGTACCTATCACCAAAAGCCTTTGCTGAGTGTCCTCCTGGGACAGATTCACCCTAGGGCGAGTGGGTCTTGCTACAAGGATTCAAAATCTATTTTCACAGTCCTTTGCTCTTGGATTTGCACTCCCGATTTCCTCTAGATTTCATAGTCAAAAAGTCAGAATTAAATTCTGTGAGTTTTTGTGGCTTGACAACTTTGATGACGACTTTGAAAAATTTGCAAAATTGCACTTTTGATCAATCTTCAATCCTTATTCAACCTAATATCTACAAACACAAAGAGAGGGATTTTTTTTTGTTTCTGGTGAATAGGGGTTTTCCTTGGTCAAACCCTATTTTCAGAATTAAACCTTAAAATGAAATGAAACATTAATGGAAGGAATGATGAATGAACAATGCTATGTTGCAACTCACCAAACCCTTGAATGGAGATCCTTGAAGGACTAAAATCTAACACATCTCTCCAAGGTCTTGATCTTGCATGAAATGGCTTGATTGGATTCTTGATTTTGATGCTTGAACCTTGAATTGAATGCTTGAAACCTACATCACAATGTTAGCTCCAGAAACATGCATGAATGAAGATAAATTTGACATGATGCTTGAGATCTTGAATGTTGCAACAAATGATTGATAAATCTACTCTTGAACACCTTTGACAATAATTTTTTCTTTAGGAATTCTTGCATATAAAATCTAGATTGCTTCTCATTAAATTATAGGATTTGAAATGATAAAAAGACCTTGTATTTATACGTAGTTTTCTAATTTCCTGACAATTAAACATCAAAGGTTGACAATTGCAAATTGAATTTGAATAATAAAAATGACACAAAAAACATATTAAAAATTGGGGTCCTATACTTAAGGGGGACCCTTTCGCCCTTGGGTGAAGGGGTCCTAGGCCCCAAACCTAGACACACCAATTTCAAGGCAATTTAATTAATGTTTGAAATTGTCTAATACAAGTTTCCCTTTTGGAAAATGGTAGGCTTTTAAATGCATAATTGGGCCAATTAGAGGATTAATTAAGTCCCATTTATTAAGGGACCCAAATATATTGTGAAAATGTAAAGGAGTACATTTTTTGACACTACAATATCAAGCCAAGCAATATAAGCAATCTCAACATCAATATTTGGCCTTATCCTTGCTTGATTATTTCTCTTCTTTCCCGATAGACAGTGTTCCTAGGAGAGAAAATTGACACACAAACATAATGGTGAGTGTCACCTCTCTTGTGTCTTTAGATGATGACATAGAAGAATACCACTTTGTGGTTTACATTCTTCACTCTCCTACTATCTCAAATCAACCCAAATTCAATGCTCTAGTGTTATCATGTAGACTCAAAGGAATGGTACTCTCACATTTATAATTATTTGAAGACTGGAATTTTTCTTGACGATGTGATAAAAAAAGCTCACACTTAGATATGAAAACTTTCAGTCTGATACATTATATTGTTTGATCTTTATTGAAAGTCTTATAATGTTCTTCTTCTTCAGTGTCTCACTAAGGCGGAAATACCCCTTTCCCTTCAAGAAGCTCATTCGAGCTTTAGGGGTGGACATTTTGGTGGTAAATCCCTAGTGCATAAACTAATTCACATGAGATACTTTTGGAAAATGATGGAGCAAGACTCCTCCTCTGACAAGAAGTGTCCACAATGTCAACAACATAGCAATCTCATTTGTGCTCTTGCACAAGAGCTTCAAAATCATACCTCTCCTTGGCCATTCGCAAAATGGGGGCTGTATATCATTGGAAAAATATCACCTGCTTATAAAGGATATACCTTCATCATTACTGCTATTGATTACTTTACGAAATGGGTTGAAGTTGTTCCACTTTGATTCACGAATGCTAAAGCAATCTGTAACTTTCTTTTAAACAACATTATTTATGATTTTGGATTTCCTTCTACCCTTATTTTTGATAATGGTACATCATTTAAGAACAATTAGGTGAAGCAATTCTTGGAAAATTTTCACATTCAACACTATTTTTTCAATGGCCAAGACAAAGTGTCTAATAAAACTCTTGAGCCGATTCTTTGAAAAATAGTGAACAAACATAGTAAAGATTGGCATACTCAATTAACATATTCCTTGTGGGCCTATCACATGAGCATTCGTATGGCTACCATCATGATGCCATATAACCTTGTTTATGGTGTTGAGGCTATCATACCTTTAGAGTTGGAAATTCCATCTTTGCAAGTTTCCCTTAAAGGATTAATGGATGATGACACTTACCATTCTAATCATTTGCATTAGCTTGAGTTGCTTGATGAGCACCCATTGCACCCATTGCTTGTTTGAAGTTTGGTGATTTGGAAGTTAGTTTGTTAAGCTGTAGTGCATGACAGAGTTGTTTGAGTGTATTGGGTGTGTACATTCCTTAGGTGAAAGTTTTTGTGAAGGAGTTTGTTGGATTTAAGGGTTTTTGTGGAATATTCTAGATTGTGTTTAGGTGAAATTTATTGTCGTGAGTTGTTTTTGGATCAAAGGAAGCGTGTACTTTAAATTTTAATGGTGTTTACATAGGTAACGACTGACCTTGGTGTTTACAATAATTGCAATGGAGATTTATTGTTTATAGAAGTGTGTGTAGCATGGTGTTATAGATTTGGGTCCCAGATAAGGAATGGTATGGTCCACTTTCATTTCTATCCATCATGGAAGTGTTTTGGTGCCAACCTAATTTAAATTTGCATAGTTGAGGTGCATAGCTGACCTTGGAGAATGTTTTCAAGGATGATATAAATATGAGTTGAGTTGTTGAGGGATAAAAAGATAGACAACTATGATGTGAATGATGTGAATTGCAAAGTGTTAAAGTGTGAATTTGGAAAGTGCAATGTGAGCTTTCATGTGTTAGATTGCTGGATGTAGTGAGTAGAAGGTGTCTACAATTCTTTAGTTATACTGTGAAGGTGTTGGTGATATTGTGGTGGATTTCTCTATTGCATTGAGATGGATTTCTCTGTGTAACATTCTTCTCTATCTTTTCTATTTTGGCAATGAGCCTTTCTTTCCTTGGGCGATGAGCCCTCCAACAGTGAGCCCTTTTGTATTCAGTGTTGATATTACTTTATATTATGAGATAATCCTCACCATGGTTTTTCCCATAATGGTTTTTCCACTTAAATATAGTGTTCTTTTGTGCATGGTGTTGATTTGTTTCAGTTTTTTTATTTATCTTTCATGCTAAACCATCATAACAGATTAAGGGTTAATTCTATTAATGTGGATCTAAATGTGTATGAGGGTTTTAAAGTTTTAAGGAACAACTGATTCACCCCCCATCTTATTTGTCTTGTGCATTCAACAATTGGTATCAAAGCAAGGTTCCTTGGAAGAAAGATTAACTTCTTGAGGTAGATTTGGGATGACGCACAAGAAAAAGATCCCTATATTTGATGAAACGTATTATGCATTCTGGAAGACAAGGATGGAAGGATTTTTGGTTTATCTTGGATATGATGTCTAGAAGCTTGTTAAGATTGGATACACTAAACCTACAAATGGTCCAAGTACTATTGATGAGATCAAAGCCTATGAAATCAATGGTAAAGAAAGTTATACTCTCTTAAATAGTCTTATAAATTCTGAATTGGTGAAATTTACGAGTCTAAAAATTGCTAAACAAATTTGGGAAAAGTTAGAAAGAATTTATGAAGGAGATGATAAGTCAAAGAAGCTAAGATGCAGAATATGAAGATCATGTTTGAGAACTTGCGGATGTCTAAAGATGAAAGTGTTACAAGATATATGGAAAGGGTAGATGAAGTGGTCAGCTCCATCAGAGGTCTTGGTGGAGAACTCAAAGAACTAGAAGTGTAAAGAAAATTCTCATAACCCTTCCTAAATCTTATAGTCATAAAGTTTTTGCTATTAAAGAATTTGAAAATTTGAATCAATATACCAAAGATCAGTTCTATGGTTCTTTAACTACTTTTGAGATGAGAGAATTTGGTAAATGTTGAGATTGTTTTTAAGGCTGGAAAATTAGAGGAGATCAAGAAATTAGATTAGGAGGATCTAGATTATATAGAAGCTAACTTTGTGAAGAGAATGAAGAAGGGTACTCGTAAGTACAATGGTAAGCTACCTTTCAAACATTTCTGTTGTGGAAAGATAGTTCACTATGCTTCAAGATGTCCAAATAGAGTTTTGACTAACAAAAATAAGAACAAAGGTAAGATGATCAAGAAAATTTATTATGTTAGAGAAGATGCAAGTATTTATGATAATGAATCTGATTATGGAGATGATGATGATGAATGCTTGTTTTTAAAGATAAATCTATTTTTGCTAACTTTTAGAGATGTGTGAAGGAAATCCATTTGGAGACAAAGGATAAGACTGAAGGTAATTTGGTATCTACTTTTTATGCTAGATAGGAGAATATCTATTGGATCATTGGCAGTTGATGCTCTAATCATATGACCAGTGACAAAAGTAAGTTTGTTAAACTTGAAAAGTATGACAAAGGATGTGTTATATTTGGTGATGATACATCTACTAAGATATGTGGAAAAGGTTCTATTATGGAGATGATGATGATGAATGCTTGTTTTTAAAGATAAATCTATTTATGCTAACTTTTAGAGATGTGTGAAGGAAATCCCTCTGGAGACAAAGGATAAGACTGAAGGTACTTTGGTATCTAATTTTTATGGTAGACAAGAGAAGAACTACTGGGTCATTGATAGTGGATGCTCTAATCATATGACCGGTGAAAAAATTAAGTTTGTTAAACTTGAAAAGTATGACAGAGGATGTGTTATATTTGGTGATGATTCATTTGCTAAGATATGTAGAAAAGGTTCTATTAGTTTTGATAGCAAGCATACTACTAATGATGTTTACTATGTTAAGGGTTTAAGGAATAACCTTTTGAGTTTTGGACAAATGTGTAGCAAAGGATACAATCTTATGTTTCAGGATGGTGGATGTGAGATCAAAAAAGGATCCAAAACCATGGTTGTTGTTGGAAGAAGGATAGATGGAAATGTTTATCAGCTTAAGGGTGTTGTTAGAGTAAATTATATTTACCGTCTTAAGTTTTAACTTAGGATTAATTATGCATTGGTTATTCAGGTGGTTTTTTCCCGTAGGGTAGTTTTTCACCCGTCTATGTTTTTCATGACTTTATAAGCCTGTACATTATGTAAATTATCAGATCTCATTTTCATTCTCTCTTCTAATGAAATAGTGTGTGCTTCTCTCCTATTTGTGAAGGTATTTTCTACAGATGGATTTCCTGGGTTGGTTGCTCTAACATGGTATCAGAGAAAACTATTTTGCAAGCCTTCCCGTGAGAGTTTTCATTGGAGAGAGTTTTGAGATCGATTTGTTTTGGCATTTAATTTTTTTAAAATTTTTAAATTTCCTTTTTTTTGATTTCTCCAAGTTTTTTTTCTAGTTGCTAGTAGCGAACCTCATTTGGAGGCCTTTATTTCCTTGGAGGCTCGATTGGTTGTTTGAAGGAGAGGTGCGGTTTTTGTATTACTGCTAACATCAATTCTTGCCTGAGAGGATCACTTTTTTCTTTCATTAAGGTGTTTCAAACCTGCATCAGGCATTTGAATTAAAAGAGTGTGATTCTCTGTAGAGGGCCTAATTTGCAATTCAAAGGTTGCACACATTCATGTAGAGTGTGCAAATATTTTTGGGAGGCCACTTAATAGGTGGTGTTGGTCTTTGGGTGATTGGCATTGAATTGATTTACTAAGGTCGTATCCTTGCTAGGAGGACCTAATTGTTGTTTAGGGCCACAATTAAACCTTTTTTTTCCTTTCATGAGCATTAAAGGGCATGTTTTGAGGTGGAATTCTCCTTGGCAGGCCACATTTTTCAATTGGGGCCAAATTTTTTCTTTTAAATGTTGCATTTTTCTACACGACGTTCGATTAATTTGTAGGAAAGTTTCTCCACTGCATTGCCGAAATCTACCTAATATAAGTTTTATTAGTTTTGCTAGGGAAATCAACATTTTTGGCTCCAAATACACAAAGATTCATGTCTTTCTCCCTGCAGAGGTACATAGTCCAATCTTATTTTCTCTTGAAAGTTTTAGAGGACTTCTAAGGGGAAACGAGTGGATTTGAGCTTCCATTCGAATCCGTTGAGATAAATCATTGTAGAACAGTGTTGGATTGAAGGCGTTTTGGAGTCTTGAAGGAAACAGAGAGGATTGTGATTTGGAAACTAGGGAGGCTACGATTTTCATTGGAATTCCATTGTATTAGCATTTGAAGATTAAGTTGGGCACTATTTTACTGCAATAGTAATCTCTGTTGAACTCCTTACCAATTGGAAGCAACCATTTTCTGTCATGAGGGAGTGAATCTGTGATTTTTGGAATGATTCAACCATAATAGGCATTCACATTTTTGAATATTTTTTTCAGTTTGTGCAGCAAACTTTATACTTTATAAAGTTTTGATCCAAATATTTAGGGTTTCATTCTGTGCACGAAAGTGTGTGGGCCTGAGCTTCTTTTGAAGTTGTTTTGAGTGGATCATTATTGCACGTCATTGGCTACGAGGAGAAGCTTTTTTCACATTAAATACTTTTGAATTTTGGTTGTTTTGTGTGAGCAAAGGCTTGCACGTGTGGGGAAAATTGTTCCTTGCCAACATAGTTCCAATTTTCTCGAGTTTTGTGAGGATCTCCAGATCGATCTACTATGGAATGACTTGTGAGGTAGCATCCAGGGGAATTTCGTGTAAAGGTGCCCTTATTTTGCTCAATTTTTTTAGATTTTTAGCCCTCTTTTATGCATTATTGCTTCCTAAAGCATTTTTAGAAGGCTTCTTTTTTTGGGAGTTTCTATTTGTTGTTGAAGGTTACTGTCTTTGTTATTTTGGAGTTTTGTCATAGTTGATTATGGGGTTTTAATTGCATCCTCTTGTGATTATGTTGAAAAGGGAAAACTATAAACAATGGAGAGATGGTATCATAAAACACCTTAGATGGCTTCATTTGTTGCCACATCTATATAATCTGGTTCCCCTTCCTAGTACTGATTGTAAGAAAGTTGCATGGAATTGCAAAAGGGATCATGTCCTAGGAGTTATTGCAATGCATACTGATGATGCCACTTTGGATGTTATTGATTATTTTGAGTGTCCTCATACTCTTTGGACTAAAATGTAGGAAATACATGGAGATCTTGATACTCAACCATTCCCAAATGATCCTATTTTAAATTGTCTTGTGCCTCTTCATTTTTCAGACAGGATATCCTATGATAATGCTACTATGCAGGAGTTTGAAGTTTTGGAATAATTTGAATCTTCAGATGAGGATGACGAGGGTTCTTCATATGCTCTTCCTTCTCCATCAGGGATAGTTGATGCACCTTCACCTTCAGTGATTCATTGTGCAGAGTCATTGATTGACGCTCCTATCATTCTTGTTCTGCAGGACTATTCATCTTGTGTTGATGATTCATTGAGAACATCCAGTGATTCATCACAACCAGTATTTCATTATATTCTTGCTTGGGATTCTTATTTGTCTGACATTGGTTCATTTTTCATGGAATCTCACATTTCTAACTTGGAAGACACATTTGAGGGTACATATCCCTCCTATTTGATGATAGTTGTAGTACAACTGTTTTCACTCCATCTCAGTCTCTGGAGATTTTTCAAGATCAATTTCCAATGGTACCTTGTTTGTCACCTTCTGTTGTGATTGGGCATGCTCCCGATTGGTTTGTGGCATCATCTTCCAAGGTCTTGGTGACATGTGAGCAGATTCTAGAGACATCGTCATACCTATTCATGCTTCTTTCTTTCAATTCCTATCTGGAATGGAAAGCATACCTGCATTTGTATTTGGTTTTGTTTCTTCTGAAAGGGAGACAAGTTGTTTGTCAACACTGGATCATGTTTTTTCTTTAGGCACTTACCATTCTTGTAGGCGATTACACATTGTGGGGGGCTATATAGTCTCTCTCTTTCCCTCTTATGGTGGGGACATTGATTGTATATATATGATGTGCGTAGTCCTTGGGGGGTGTGATTTAGTCCTCCATCCATGCATCCTTTTTGTTTTATTTTCTCTCTTTTGGAGGGGTTTTTTCCCTCAGGGTTTTTCTCCTTTTCTCTGACTGTGAAAGATTTCTTTTGCATTGTAAATGGGTACCTAACATGTGATAGCAACGAGGGTTGATATGAGAAAATTCTATCTCACTACTTTGATTCTCCCCCTCTCAGCACGAAGACGAAGAACTGGAAGGTGTCAAAAATGAAGGATCAATTACGTGCTTCTTGAAATCTACTTCTTCAAACCAGGTAGCCTCAGACTCAGGTTTTCCTTTCCACTTGACAAGGTGTTGCATATATGCCTTGTGTCTCATTGTTTTCTTCACCCTGGACTCCAAGACCTTCTCTGCCTGAGCTTTCTCTTGACTTGGAAGGGGTATATTGCTGATATCTTTAAAGATTTCCTAACTGTTTTGAATTTCATCATTGACTGTACCCTTGTACCTGATCAAATCAGCAACGTTGAAGACTGGAGATATACCCAAATCCGATGGAAGTTCCACCTTGTATGCATTCTTTCCATACATAGCTATCACCTTGCATGGTCCTACCCGTTTCATTTGCAACTTGGTGGACATCCCCTTCTGCAATCTGGATTTGTTGAGGTGAACCATCACATAATCACCCACCTGGAACTGCACATCTCTTCTTGTCTCATCAACTTTATTCTTCAACTTTTGTGTTGCTGCTGTGATTGTCCTCTTAACCTGCTCATGAATCTCCTTCATGGTTTGAGTGAAGTCTTCTGCATGTCCACTCCTATTCTCCATTGTTCCCAGGTCTCTGAGCTCACAAACTCCTCTTGGATGCATCCGTACACAACTTCAAATGGGCTTTTTCCTGTAGTTCTGTTCACACTATCATTGTATGCATATTCCACTTGGAAAATCACCATATCCCAGGTCTGCCCATATTCCTTTGTCAAGCACCTCAATAGGTTACCTAACACTCTGTTAACCACCTCAGTTTGACCATCGGTCTGAGGATGGTAAGCTGATCCAAATGATAAATTAGTTCCCAATCTACTCCATAGTGTTTTCCAGAAATGACTCATGAATTTCACATCCCTATCTGAGACAATGCTCAATGGCAATCCATGGATTCTCACAACTTCCCTAAAAAATAGATGGGAAATATAGCTTGCATCATGTGTAGTCTTGCAAGGAATAAAGTGACTCATCTTGCTAAATCTGTCCACAACTACAAAAACACTGTCAAAACCAGATTTAGTCTTGGGAAGACCCACCACAAAATCCATACTCACACATTCCCATGGTCTGTTCGGAATAGGCAAGGGCTGATATAACCTAGCATTGCTAGCTCCCCCTTTGGCTCTCATGCAAACAACACACTGTTCAACATACTTTCTGACATCTCGTGCTAACTTAGGCCAATAGTAAAACCTTTGTACCAGCTCTAAAGTTTTGTTAATACCAAAATTCCCACTAAGACTGCCATTGTGTTTCTCTTGGATCAAATTTTCTCTCATTGATCCTCTTGGGACACATAACAGATTGCCCTTGAATAACAACCCATTTTGCAATGTATACTCAGCATATTGACTGTGAAAATGATTTGCAAAGTCTGAACATACCTTGTAGGCTTTAGAAAAGTCTTCGTCATCACCATAGAGATCCTTAAAACTTTCCAATCCTATGCTTTTCAGCTGTATCTCTTGGACTGTCAACATCCTCCTGCTTAATGCATCTGCCACTTTGTTTTGCTGTCCCTTCTTGTGCTTAATGGTAAATGTGAAAGCTTGAATGTACTCCATCCATTTCAAGTGCCTATTGCTTAACTTCTCCTGGGTATTAATATAACTGAGTGCCTGGTTATCTGTGAAGACCACAAACTCTTTGGGCAGCAAATAATGCCTCCATTTCCTAAGGAACTGCACTAAAGCATAGAGTTCCAGATCATAGGTGGAGTATTTTTGCTTAGCTTCATTAAGTTTTTCACTAAAGAAGGCTATAGGTCTACCTTCTTGACTAAGGACTCCTCCTACTGCTACTCCACTTGCATCACACTCAACTGTAAACAATTTATCAAAACTAGGCAATAACAAGATAGGTTGTGTTGCCACTTCTTTTTTCAACTTTTCAAACCCTTTATCAGCCTCTAAAGTCCACTTAAACTTTGTTTTCTGACCACCCTTGATTGTATCTAACACTGGTGCACATATACCACTAAAATTCCTTATAAACTTCCTATAAAACTGAGCCAAACCATGAAAACTCCTTACCTCAGTTGCTGTGGTTGGTGTAGGCCAGTTTAGGATAGCTTCTACCTTACTTGGATCCATCTTCAACGTTCCTTGAGATACCACAAAGCCTAGATACACAAGCTCTTGTTTGAAGAACTCACACTTCTCAAGGTTGATTGCCAACTGTTCTTCTTGCAACCTTTTGAGCACCATCTCTACATGCTTCAAATGTTCTTCTGCTATCTTACTGAAAATCAGTATGTCATCCAAGTAAACTACCACAAAAATCCCTGTGAAATATTTAAGCACCTCATTCATTAGTCTCATGAACGTGCTAGGGGCATTTGAGAGGCCAAATGGCATCACTTTCCACTCATACAAACCGTCGTTTGTCTTAAAAGTTGTCTTCCATTCATCACCTTCCTTAATTCTGATTTGGTGATACCCGCTCTTAAGATCTAGCCTAGTGTAAAATTTTGCACCTCCAAGGCAATCCAATAAATCTTCAATCCTAGGTATTGGAAATCTATACCTAATAGTGATTCTATTTATTGCTCTAGAATCAGTACAAAGTCTCCATTTACCTCCTTTTTTAGTTGCCAAAACAACTGGGACTGCACATGGACTAATACTCTTTTGAATCAGACCTTGATTCAGCAACTCTTCCACTTGTCTAGCCACCTCTTTGTTCTGCTCAGGGGTTAGTTTGTATGCTGCTTTGTTAGGCAATGAGGCTCCAGGTATGAAGTCAATTTGATGACTTATTGCTCTCTTGGGTGGTAGAGTGGATGGTGTTCCATCACTCACAATGCTCTTGTATTTTTCTAGCAGCTTTTGAACTGTTTCAGGTATGACTGTCTTCTCAGCCTTTTCTTCCTCTTTGGATTGCATTAGGACCACATAACCTTCATTCCCTTGGTGTAGATCCTTGATGAACTCTTTACCATTGCTCAACATAATGTTTGGAACCTTGGAATGCCCCTCATCTTCCTCAATCAAGGATTGCAGCTTGAATGTTTTTCCATCTTTCGTGAACTCAATGGTTTTCTCCTTTCCATGATATACAACACCTCTATCATATTGCCATGGCCTGCCAAGAAGAAGATGGCATGCATCCATGGGTAGCACATCAAAAATCAGCTTGTCTTTGTAGCCTCCTATTGAAAATTCCACTGTAACCTGCTCATTCACTAAGACACTCTGCCCTTTATTCAGCCATTTGACTTTGTAGGGATTGGCATGAGGTACTTTCTGCAATTTTAACTTATTTACTGCCTCCTCAGATATTATATTGTCCGTAGAACCAGAATCTACAATAACCTTGCATACCTTTCCAAGTATTTTGCACCTTGCTCGAAACAAAGCTCTCCTTTGCTTGGGTTCTTCCTTGACCGGTTGTCTGATCAACACTCTATTAAACATCAGACTTTCACCTACTTCTGATTCAATATGACTGATCTCAGGTGTCTTTACACTCACGGTGTCCTCTTGTGCATAAGCTACTCTTTTCTCGTGGCTAGATGAAGCTTTCTCCGGGCACCTATAAGCTGGATGGCCTAGCTGATTGCAGTTGTAACACTTCATGGTGGCAAAGTAGGAGTTACTTCTGCCTGCTCCTCTTCCTCTGTTTGAACCTCCTTGAGGTCCTCTTCCTCTATTAAATCCTCCTCTTGATGATGTTTCACCTCCATGCTCAGTAAGCTTGGATTCACCTTGGTTTCTTTGGTCACCACCTCTTCCTTGGTAACCTCCACGCTATCCTTTTTGATCTCTACCTCTTCCTCTGCCCTTTGAGGACTGATCATGCTTCCTTTTATTCCTCTCTTCAATCTTGATAGCTAGCTGATAACATTGGTGGACTATCTTGGGGCTGAGCAAAGCCATCTCTTCCTGTATATTCCACTTCAATCCATTTAGGTATCTAGCCACTTTTAGGCTCTCATCTTCTACCACATTCGATCTCAAACAAAGCTTCTGAAACTCTTCCGTGTAGGTGTTTACATCTTGGTCTTTTTGTCTTAAACTCTGCCTCTTCTTGTGGAGCTGAATTTCATAATCATCTGGCATATAGGCTTCTTTCACTTTAGCAACCATTCCTTTCCAGGTTGATATAGGCTGCTTACCTTGTTTCTCCCTTTCAGTTTGAATAAACTTCCACCAAGTTAGCGCTGATCCTCTCAACCTTGACTATGCAACCTTCACCTTTTGTGCTTCTGTAACTCCATCACATTCGAAGTGATTCTCCATGCCATCTATCCAGTCCAAGACCAGATCAGGGTCCATCTTTCCATGAAATAATGGTACAACCTCAAGTCCTTTTCCACTTAGTGCTTTTAATGCCTTCAGGAAAGGCTCCTCTTCCAAGATAGGGTCAGGTTCAGGGACTTTGTCCTCCTCTACAACCTCTTCTTCTTTTGGCACTTTGCCTTCCAGTTTCACCTTGTTTAGTGCTGCTTCAAGCTGCTCTATTCTTTCCTTTAGGGATTTGTTATCCTCTTCTTGCTCTTCAACCATCTTGGCCAACTGTGCATTCGTCACCATCTTTGGTGGTTCACTTGATTCAACTTCCTCTGACATATAAGCTGCTGCTTCCCAAATCTTTCACTACTTTGATACCAATCTGATAGCAACGAGGGTTGATATGAGAAAATTCTATCTCACTACTTTGAGTCTGTGATCTGAGAACTCCTAAGGTGCTAATTCATTCACCCTGCAACCTATAGGTCCTCTGACATTGAGGCACCCTCGGTTTACTATGACAACCCTGCTATCATTTCAAATCTGCTGCTACAAAACGTTTCTTGGTACGCTTTCATCACATTCACCACCTAGCCCTTATTCCTTTAAAGACTAGTCCACTTTCCTTTCTGCCAACCTTGTTGCAGGGGTGTGTGTGTGGCACTTTCCAAGGCCTCCAAGTCATCTTTTATGTTGCTTCAACAAACATCAGGCTACAACTCTCCATTGTTTTCCCAAAGACAAAGTTCTTGGTTCTTGGGCAGGGTTACAAGCCTCAAAACCCTTTTAGCCCTCTTAACTCAAAGTAAAAGGTTAAAACTCTTCTCTTCCCACTAATTGTGCCAATCTTGCTAACATTCCTTTGGCTCTTTTTCCAAGCTTTTGACTGCTTCTTCGGAAATTGGTGCCTTTTCTTCCTGTATAGGGGTACTTTCCAATCTTGGTGGAAACTAGGGTATCGTAGGATCTTTCCTTGGTTTATTCAAATTTTACTGTCCTCAAATGCATTTAAGAGCTTTTTTTTACCACTCCACATTTTCTTTGACCTGCCTACATTCACAAATCTTCATTAGATGAAAAAAAATGTTGCACGCCCCTGCTATGTTGGGTTTCTTTTACCCTCTTGACTGTCTTTCTAGCCGAGTCTGCAAACTCGCCTAGAAACAGTCTTCTTTCTTGACTAAAGAAACTCCAGTATCTACCATATTTACATTATTTACATGTTTAGAGCCTAGCATTGCTTCCCCTGCATCCATATTACTTGGTGCGAGTAGAAACAACACTAAAACTCCATATCTCTGTTTTCTTTTATTAATCCAAAACAGAATTAAAGTAAACACAGTTTACACAAAGAACAAAAAACGATGGGAGAACTATCTGAAAAATGAAAAAACAGAACTTCAAACGTTGCTGTGCATGCTCAAAAAACAAACAAAAACTCTATTCCATCTTTCTATTTTACTGTCACGCCAAATGCACAGGAAACAGTTTTTTTTTTCAAATAAAATCACTGTCTCTTGTTTATTTTCACCATAACGCCTTAGTCACAAACTTCCAAAAAGCTTCCAACCCTGCAAAATGGCGAGATCTTTCTTTTCAAACTGAAAAAAATCAGTTAGGTTTTCAGTTCGGGCTCTAAAGTGGTTAAAATATGTGTGTTCGAAAACACACTGTGTTTTGCGATTTTCCCCAAAACCTAAGGAAACGCCTACAAATTGATTCCTAATTTATTCAAAATTAAACCTAAGCTTAAAAAGGTCCCCTTACACCTTATAAATGGTGTTTTAGACCATACATGCCAAAACAAAAAGATAAAAAACATTACATTAAGATTTATGCTTGTATTTTGATACTTGTATTTTGGGTGCTCCTGCATCAACATGGTTGTGTAGTTGGGACTCATACTGCATCTTCATATTTTCATTTTCATTCTCCCTAAGTTTTACTTAACGGGGGGTGTTAGAGTACATTACAATTATCATCTTAAGTTTTAACTTAGGATTAATTATGCATTGGTTATTCGGGTGGTTTTTTCTCGTAGGGTAGTTTTTCATGATTTTAAAAGCTTGTACATTATGTATATTATCAGATCTCATTTTCATTCTCTATTCTAATGAAATAGCATGTACTTATCTCCTATTTGTGAAGGTATTTTATGCAGATGGATTTCCTAGGTTGGTTGCTCTAATAGGTGCTAATGGTCATTGCTTTATGACTCAGATTAATGAAAGTTGGTTATGGCACAAGAGCATGTGTCACATCAATTTTGATAACCTATTGAGAATCAATTCAATTCAAGTTATGAGAAATTTTCCAAAGATTACAAAGCCTATCAATGTTGTTTGTAAAGAGCATAAAATTGGAAAGCAAGCAAGAAGAAGCTTCAAAGTCAAAGAATAATATACTACCAAACTATTGAAATTAAGTTACATACATATCTTTGTGGTCATACAAGAATAAGAATTATTCAAGGTGAAATGTATTGCATGTTATTAATTAATGATCATTCTAGAACAATATGGGTTACTTTTCTCAAAGAAAAATCAGAAGCCCTGGACAAGTTTAAAGCATTGAAAGTTATGGTTGCGAATGAAATGGATATGAAAATAAAATGTTTGAGATCTAAAATAGGTGGAGAGTTCACCTCCAATGAGTTTACCATATTTTATGAGAATCATGGCATAAAGAGGCACTTGTCTGTCCCTAGGACTCCTCGGTAGAATGGTGTAGTTGAAAGAAAGAATAGGACTGTTCAAGAAGCTGTAAGAACAATGATGAAAGAGGAAAACATACCAGAAGTCTACTGGAGAGAAGCAATTCATATTGTTGTCTATATACTTAACAAAGTTCAAGCAAGAGAAAATAGTACAAAGACTCCTTATGAGCTATGGTATGGAAGGGTTCCTACTGTCAATTACATTAGAGTGTTTGAAAGAAAATGTTATATCAAAAGAGATGAAGATAACTTAGGAAAGTTTGATACAAGGTATGATGAAGGCATCCTCAGATATTCTACTAGAAGCAAACCTTAATGGTGCTACAACAAGAGATTGAGAAAAATTGTTGAGAGTGTAAGTGCTAAGGTTGATGAAGATTTATAGAAGAATTCAATGATGATAGATGGATATGAATTAGATGAGTCTTCTTGCAAAGAAGAAGAAAAATAAAGGGAAGTACAAATTGATGAGGAAGAAGATCTGAAAAAGACTCCTAAAACTCCTAAATATATGCAAAAGAGTCATTCTGAAGATCAAATTATTGGAGATAAGAAAAAAGGTGTACTGATAAGAAGGAAAGCTACTGAAGAATAGGTAAATCTATGTTTACTTTCTGAAGTGGAACCCAAAACAATGATTGATGCATGCCAGGATGAATATTGGATCAAAGCTATAAAAGAAGAACCGTTGCAGATTGAGAAGAATCAAACTTGGGAACTTGTCCCAAGACTAGCAAACAAAAATGTAATTGGAACCAAGTGGGTATTCATAAATAAGCTAAATGTGAATGGAAAAGTGGTAAGAACAAGGAAAGGCTTATGTGCAAAGGCTAATTACAAGTTGAAGGAATAGATTTTGAGGAGACATTTGCTCTGGTCACAAGAATGGAAGCTCTATCATGATGTTTTTGGATTTTGCAACAGATAAGGATTTCAAACTTTATCAAATGGATGTGAAGTCTACTTTTTTGAATGGAGAATTGGAAGAAGAGGTATACATAGAAAAACCAGAGGGATTTTAGTTATCAGACAAATCAGATATGGTATGCAAATTGAAGAAAGCATTATATGGACTGAAGCAAGTGGCAAAAGCTAGAGGATGTGACATGGATTAGGATTAGATTAATCAGGATTTGATTAATTTAATAGGATATTAGATGATGTGACAATTTTGACTTAGATTTTAAGATTTATTTAAATCAAAATTGAGAGGAATTTGATTTAGACTTAATTATATAAAGATTTTTGATTTATTTAATTAAAGAGAGATGTTGTTAGCTTAAATTAAATAAGAATTGATTTAATTTAATAAGATGACCTTAGAGATTTAATCAAATAAAAGGGATTATTTAATTAAATAGAGACTATGAGGTTAATTAAATAAAAATGATTCATTTAATTAACAGGAGATGACAACTTAATTAGATAAAATTGATCTAATCCATTTAAGAGAGGAATTTGATGACAAGTCGAGAAGATGATTCATGAGGAAACAATGTTAGAAAATTAGGATCAGCTGTGTAACGTCAACCAATACATTTTCCATGTCTACACAAATAAGTTAGACAAGCAAAGGAAATGTTGAAGAAGTTTGGAATGGAAGATTCTAAACCGGTGTGTACTCCTATGATTACTGGTTGCAAGTTGAGCAAGAATGATGAATCTCCTAAGGTTGATCAGAGCAAGTATAGATTAATGATTGGTGGACTGCTATATCTAACTACTACTAGACTGGATATCATGCATGTAGTTTGTCTTGTGGCTAGATTTCAAGAAGATCCTAAAGAGTCACATGTTGCAACACTGAAGAGGATATTCAAATACTTGAAGGGAACTTCGGATCATGGTCTGTGATATCCAAAGGATACTGATTTTACTCTGAGTGCTTACACAAATGCAAATTGGGTTGGTTGTGTGGATGATAGGAAAAGTACAAGTGGTGGTGCATTCTTTCTTGGATTTAGATTGGTGTCATGGCTAACTAAGAAACAAGATTTAGTATCTTTATCTACTACATAGGTAGAATACATTGCAACAACATCTTGCTGCACACAAGTGTTATGGATGAGGCAAACATTGAAGGATATTAGGGTGGTATATGATGAACCAAGTTCTATCTTTTGTGATAACACAAGTGTTATCAATATTTCAAAGAATTTGGTAATGCATTCAAGGATAAAATATATCTCAATCTGATATCATTTTCTAAGAGAGAAGGTTATAGAGAATGAAGTTAAGCTTGAATATGTACATACAAAGGATCAGGTTGCTTGAATATGTATCCCATCATCTTTGTCCTTGGATCTTGTTCAACATTAGTTACCACTTGATCATGGTTTGTCACCTTCACTATTGATTGTGCATGTACCTAATTTGATTGTGGCCTCATCTTCCATGGACATTGTGACATATGAGCAACAAAGACACCATCATCATAAATTTGGATTCTTCTCCCTATTAATTCCTATATAGAATGGGAAGCATTCCTACATCTATACTTGGTTTTGTTTCTTTCTAAGGGGGGGAACATTATTTGTAGGAATTTGATCATATTTTTCTTCAAACATCCACTATTAATGTAGGTGATTACACATTGTGAGGGGAATACATATTCTCATTTTTTCCCTTATGGGATCATTAATTGTATATTGGTGATAAAAGTAGTCCTTTCAAGGTCACTTTCCCTTTTTCTCTCTTTTGGAGAAGAGTTTTATCCCATTGGGCTTTCTCCTTTTCTCTATTTGTGAGTTATTGCATTTATACATGGGTACTTAACATGACCTAGTAGCTAGGACACAACATCATCATCCTTGCATCATTTCATTTGTTTACTTCTCCTTATGTTGCACTTAAGGGGGGTGTTGGTGTGAAAACAATATATTAAGTTTACTTAGGGATTTATGAATCTTTCTAGAAGTATTTAAGTATTCATGTAATCTTATCTTATCACTAGTTTTCTCATTACATAGGATCAAAGAACTTGTCACAATCTTGTATTTTCCTATCTCTCAATTTTCCTTATAAACATGGCATCATATGTACATTTTCATTATGCATCTTTGGTCAATAGATCTAATCAATTGTGCCCATAATCAAGCAATATTTTTCTCTTGTTGCTCTCTTGTGGAAGACATAATTTGGTTTTGTAGGTGATCTTGGGAGCTTGAGTCCATTGGTGACTCTAACAACATATATCTAAATTATGGGTATCAGAAAGGTGAAAATCAAGAGGAATGAAGGAGTCTAGGTATTTGAGATTGAAAGGATGGGATTTGAAGAACACGATAAATAATGGGTTGCCTCTTTCCTATTTGTGTAATTCTAAGTTTGATGCACCATTGTAAGGTGCAAGAGGAGAAGTCGTATCATGTGTCTAGGTCCAAGTCCAACTTAGAAGAGGATAGTATCTATATCTCCATTTGACTTGAAAATTTATAAGGAGATGGTTCTCACTATTTTGAACTTTTTTGAACTTTTACTAAGTCTAATTCTTTAGAGATCTCTTTTAAATCAACCTATAAGCATAAGATACTAAAGGGAACACCTACAAAACAAATTGTTAAAGGGGAAGTTACTTCAGTCATCCCTCTTGTGGGTGTTCAAATAAGTGTCCCAATCGCATGAACAAAAATCTTATAATGTATGTACATACTAACAAATTAGACTTATTCTAAGTATAAACGACCAAATAATAAAGCTTTTGACGACTAGGATGTAAGAAAGGCTAATTAGGTGGTACTTGGGAGGTAATAAAAATGGTCAAGTACAATAAAAAACTAACAAATGTGTAATGGATAAACATATATTTGAAGAAAGAAGGTGGCAAAAATAATTTAGAGTGAAAATGATAAATTATATAAAATTTATGCAAGGTTCAAAGGCATATTTAACAAAATTTAGAGGGAACTAGGGTTGTGAATGTACTGTATTCTACTTGGTGTGACTGGAGGAATTTTTTGGTGAGAAATTGGAGGATAAAACTTCTCCTACTAGCCATGCCCAACTTGGAGGATAAATTCTTGTCCCTGAAATGGCTCAATTTCCTAAGACCAGTTAAGCATAAAGTTTGTCCCCCAAGGTTGATGGTTCTTAATCACAAAGAGATCTACAAAGCGAGATTTGAGGAGTTCAAAGGTGGGTGTTGCACTAGGTTTGAGACATGAGATAACATTCAATAGTTTGATTAAAAAAAGGTGACAAGGTGAAGGGTGTGAGGGGTAAACACCTAGGACCAATAGATCTAAGATAACAAAAAATAAATCACACAATTAAACACATGAAAAATGGTGTAAAGGACACAAAAAACTAGAACATGACTAGGGATAATGACAAAGAGGGTAAAAATGGTCAAAAACACACATGTGATAAGACAACTAAAATAAGTATAAACTGTTACAAAAGAAATTGTGTCCCCCAAGGTTGCTAGTTCTTAATCACAAAGAGATCTACAAAGCGAGATTTGAGGAGTTCAAAGGTGGTTGTTGTGTAAGGTTTGAGACATGGAATAACATCAAATAGTTTGATTAAAAATAGGTGGAAAGGTGAAGGGTATGAGGGGTCAACATCTAGGACCAATAGATCCAAGATAACAACAAATAAATCACACAATCAAACACATGAAAAATGGTGTAAAGGACACGCCAAAATAGAACATGACTAGGGATAATGACAAAGAGGGTAAAAAAAGGTAAAAAACACACATGTGATAAGACAACTAAAATAAGTATAAACTGTTACACAAGAAATTGTGTCCCCCAAGGTTGATGGTTCTTAATCATAAAGAGATCTAAAAAGCGAGATTTGAGGAGTTCAAAGGTGGTTGTTGCACAAGGTTTGAGACATGGGATAACATCAAATAGTTTGATTAAAAAATGTGGCAAGGTGAAGGGTTTGAGGGGTCAACATCTAGGACCAATAGATCCAAGATAGCAACAAATAAATCACACAATCAAACACAAAAAATGGTGTAAAGGACACGCCAAACTAGAACATGACTAGGGATAATGACAAATAGGTAAAAAAAGGTCAAAAACACACATGTGATAAGACAACTGAAATAAGTATAAACTGCTACAAAAGAAATTGTGTCCCCCAAGGTTGATGGTTCTTAATCACAAAGAGATCTACAAAGCGAGATTTGAGGAGTTCAAAGGTGGTTGTTGCACAAGGTTTGAGACATGGGATAACATCAAATAGTTTGATTAAAAAATGTGGCAAGGTGAAGGGTGTGAGGGGTCAACATCTAGGACCAATAGATCCAAGATAGCAACAAATAAATCACACAATCAAACACATGAAAAATGGTGTAAAAGCCCTGACAAACTAGAACATGACTAGGGATAATGACAAAAAAGGGTAAAAAAGTAAAAAACACACATGTGACAAGGCAACTAAAATAAATATAAACTATTACAAAAGAAATTGTAAAATAGATATTTTTTTATCATACCCTAACTAATGAGTAAGCTCGAGAGATTACATTTTAAATCTACGACTCGAAATTTAAACCTAATCTCGTAACAAAGGTAAACAACTACAAACATAAATTTAAACCAAAATAAAAAAACATAAAAAAACACAACCATCCAATTTAAACCTAATCTCGTAACAAAGGTGAACAACTTTTGTTGGACCACCCAATTGGATTGTCTTGTTCAAAATCCCAAGATAAGCACAGATGTCATATCTTGTCACCTTCACATTAAATAAAATGCTAGTGTACCACATCACCCATATGAATGAACCAAAATATACTGTCAAATGCCCCATCAACAACCATATAATGCATAGTGATTCTCAACCTCAAATATTTTTTAAATAAAAAAATATAGTAGGTATAACTTTTTGCATAGTATTTTGGGAAAATAATGAAAAGCGCTAGAATTGGGTATTCCGTACCATATCTGATATGCCGTCCTCCCTATTGTACGGTAAGTAAGACGTGGGAGTTAACAGGCTGTAATCGGTAGCTCTCGGGAGCGGCATTGAATAAGATTTTGACATTTTCCGTATTGTTCCCGGCAGTTGTCGGTCTCTGACGAAGTGGACGGTGGTTAACGCTTTCCGTCCTGTACGAACACGTGTTAATTGGAAGACCGGTACTTTTGACCAGGAAAAGTCAAGAATTCCCGCGCATTTGAAAATACACTGGCACTTGCTCTATTGGGACAATAATTAGAAACTGAATCTAGTGTTTTATTTAATTTAAAAATAAAAATTGTGTGAGAATATTTTGAGGATCTGAATTTTTGAAATAAAACAAATTTATTGCTAAATTAAAATAAAGTTTAGTATTTAATAGTGGTTTATATTAGTGCTTTGGATTGTATTTTATTATTTATTATTAAGATAAGGTTAGAAAAGTTGTATCAATATTTTGAATTAAATACTATGATCTAAACATTATGAAATTGTAATGTTGTTCTTGTACAATTTTTCAAGGTCTGTTTAGTTGTATAATTGTTGATAAGTAGGAGGTATTTTTCCACAGCGTGTCAAATTATGATATTGCTATCAGGATTCAACAGTGTAGTTTCGAGTCAAACTCATTGACCCATGTTTCATGAGTAGTGGTTCAACAAGAACCCATCTCTCATGATATCGATGGTCCACTTAGCACTCATTGCATCTAGGTGATGCTCACAGAGGTGCAGCACTGGTCCGTCCCGGGAGGTCACCCATCCCAGTACTGCTCCAGCTCAAGCGCGCTTAACCAGGGAGTTTTCTCCAAGGTTAAGCCCGCTTGAGTTGTTACCCCATTTGCAAAACCTTCAGCAAGTGTTGTGCCTTATGAACCATTCATAATAGAGCCCCTTTAGCTCATCAATTGATAAGTAGGAGGTATTTTTCCACAGTGTATAATTGTATAATTGTTGTTGTCCATGCAAGACTGATCAATAGTAGCTTTGTCTTCATCTTCTTTCTGTAACTATTCTTTTCTTATTTCAATAAAATAAAGATGATGATTTAGATCGTGTTGGATAATCTATACACTATGAAATATGATACAAAATATTGATACAAAAAATTACACTATTAAATCTAAAACTTACTATTAAATTTGATTGTTGCTTACAAATTTTTATTTACAAATTTAATCCTTTAATACTTGTAATTTTTACTATCCATCTTCTTTTTAATTTTTCAAATAAATAATAATTGCTTCTATATTTAGATGAGTATATTAAGAATTATATAATTCTATACACTTTTAAGGCTATTCTTAAAAATAATGGTCATTCATTGGACACAAGGGAATTTAAAATTTGAACTTTAGAATGGAAATGCAATTACTGCCATTAAAAATGTGGATTATGATGAAGCTTTTTCTTTCTTAAAGCTTGTAGGATAACTAGTCTAGTGACAACTTTTTACAACTGCCTTCATAATGCCTTATTATTTCTTCTAATAATAGTGGGGATAACTTGAATACATTTTTATTGTTATATTTGTTTAATTTATGTAAATCAAACATTTTTAATTAATCATGGATTCTCTTAAGCCTTTATTTGATTGTGTCTATTATTTTTCCTTTGTAAGTATATTTTATAAACTAAACAAGTATATATATATTATTCAGTGTGAGAAATTACAATAGTTCCTTGATGCTATGCATGCATATTCCACCTATCTTTCTTTTTTTTTTGTGTGTTGTAAGCAATGTTAATTTTCACTTCAAGAGACAAAAATAAAATACACCATTCTCTATGACCTATTACCAAAGCTATTACTTCCAATGTATGATTGTGAAGATTGATTTTTTGTGTTTTATTAATAATGTACATGACTACCATGTTTTTAAAATATTTTTTAACTTATATAAATTTGACGTGTTTCATTCATCATAAATTCTCTTAAACATTTTCTTGATTGTATATATTTTGTTACCTTTGTAACTATTCTTGAAAAATTAAATGGTATGAGAAATGGTAGCAATTCTTTTGATACTCTACATGTACAATCTAACCATTCCAATATTTACCAATATTTATGTTTCCTATGGTTGATTGTCACTTAAATAATAGCTTACGCTACATTACCATATATATTAATACAAACTAAGAATTATAAATTATTCATATCTATAGAATATTATAATCACAAGAAAATTGTAGTTATGGTTGTGAATAAAGTAAAAAAACAACTTAAAAAATAAAAAGAGATATAATCTTTCACTTTATTTGCATGGTAGTAACAAAGCATGTTATTTTCAAAGTGTATATTTGAATCTATCACTAATAAATTCTTCTCTTTAATAAGTATTTTTGAAAATAATTTATATAATGTAATTTTCTTTTATAATATATATGGTTTAGCATAAAATTATTTTTTGGATCTTATAATAAAATAATTTTAAACAAAGAGGGATCATCATTAAAATTCAAGAAATAAAAAAAACATAGTCAAAGGAGATGTCTATCAATATTATAAAGTGTTAGATTTAATATAATGAATATGTAAAAATAAATGCACCTAAGATCAAAATGATAATTTGACATAAAATCAAATGTAATCAAAGAGACATAATTACAATAATTTTATATCAAGATTCAATTAGATCTATATGTGTAATAATGAAAAGAAAAATCCATAATAAATATCTTATAAGTTTCCAAATCTAATGGGGATAAGGATAAGACATAGTCCCAAAAAATAGACGAATGATGTATGCGCTCATTATCTTATCCTACCTAAGTAATAAAAAGGAAGTTATCTAAGTTAAATTAATATAATAGGTGTAATAATTAAATTCATCAATAACCCTTTAGTATAATTGAGATAGAAAGAAAAAAAATCCTAGAAAGACAAGTTATGTTCTATACGTGTATAAAACATGACAGAACCTCATTATACAAAGAGATTGTACCCCCAAAATTAGAGAAGGAGAAAAATTATAGGACAAAAATCCATACCAAGGAGAAGAAATAGAGGAGAAAATGATAGCCCCCATGAAAGTGAAAGTATCTTGAAATCCTTGTAAGATAAGGCTCATATATATGCCTTCACATAGAAGAGTTAAATTATGGATAAAAAATGTTACGCAATGAGTGTAATAGTAGGCCCCTTTGTAAAAATTAGTGCATCTTCCTTTTAGAAGAAAGAAATTTAGAGCTAAATTAGATTATTTAATTTCCACTCAAACAATGGAGCATAAGAAGGAATAAAATTTTAATTCTTTTGGAAGTTGCTCATATGTTTCAATGTTGATTACAAACTATAATTGTACCAAACAAGATTCAAGAATAGTGACCATGGAGGTGGGATACACGAGTCCATGTGAATTAGGATGTGTTAAATATTAGCATGATGTGGCAAAGAAAGAAGGAGGGTCCAAAATAGGAGTTCCAAATTAGTGTGAGTTATCATCAAATAGACGACATATGCCCTCAATGTTGTCAATATCCAAAATGTAAGCTTATTTGAATAAATAGTGTATGCCAAATGAGTAGATATATTGATGATCAAGAAAACATGTCTAGACTTGTAGTAGAGAATCTATGGTAGCATGTGGAGAAGCTAAGATATTTGTTAATGTAGAAAGTGGAGCTTATAGACAATCTCCTAGTCTTGGAGGCGTAGGAGGAGAAATAATATATGGACTCTCTTTGTCATCATAACATGTTTGATACCTTCCCAATAAGAAATATCCTTAATAGTATCATTGTCATATGAAGGATTATTAGAATCATCATGGGAGAGAAGTATGTCGATAACACAATCTTTTGGGAATGAAGGTTCATTTGGATCTCCATATATCTCTAAAACTTTAGCACAAATAGTATGGAGGCACTCAATATGTAATAGATTCCATAATATTTAATTACCAACACTAAGACCAATTAATCCTAAGACATGATCATTTATGTTACCCCATATGTTTTTTTGCCAATGAGTACCCAATTTAAGAATAATCCTAGACATATGGGGCAATAGGTGAATCCAAATTGGTAGTACTTTAATAATTCATCTCACGATAACTTGTAGTTCTATTTTTCCAAGGTAATGATAGAAGGATGATTTGATATATTCATTAGTGATTCAGATAGATTTACCCTAATATATTTAGAACTTTTTATGAGTTCATTGATTACATAATGCTTATGTAAGCCCCTTAAGACTTGTATATGTGATGAATTTTTGTAAGTTGAGTGCATTTGCATTACCATCCCCCCCAAATTAAAGTTTAATTTAGATACCCTTATTAAGTATAGTTTGTGACACTTTATAAGTTGAGTTTTACTATAATAATTTTATTATGCTTTCCAAGTTTTCAAAGAGTTTAAGAAAAGCACAAAGAGTTTAAAGTATAATTCTAGAATAAAATGAGAAAAAATGGAAAGCACCACTATGATGTATATAAAAACATGCAATTTAAAAAAAAGGGACCTAAAAAGAGTTCATTTAAGAAATTCATAGATCTCTAAAGCCTCCAAATAGGAATTGTGTAATAAAATATTTTTTTTTTTATAGAAACTAGGCATTAAGAGTAGAAACCAATTACATCATTGCAAAGAGCACAAAATTATGGCCTATTTCAAAAAAAATCCTACAAAATATCTCCATATGGCCAAGAAAGGGTTTCTTGAAGTTTATCTATAAATATAAAAAGTTAATTGGAAGGGGGGTTTGTTATAGGGTGATAGATTAGGCATACAAGTAGTGAGATGGAAATAGATTACTGACACCACTAGCAGCTAGTGGTGGAAAAGCAAAGATTAGTGGTTAGACGGTAGGGTATAGGTGGCATGTTGGTTGAATGTTGCTTAGCTAGTAGATGGGTAGAAATTGGGTTGTTATTCAATAGTGATATAAAAATAAGGGAAACATATTGGTATAGGTGGCTTCATGATGACCCATCAATGGAGAGAAGGTTGTAAGGGAAATTGAGCTCTAGAGTGACTTTTAGTGGGAGGTAACTAGGATTTCTAATGTTAATAGGAGGGGGCAAGACGAGCCTCTACACCTTTATATGATAAGGGTGTATAAAGGTATAAATACCTATGTACCTTACCACATTTCATTTTTCTTTAAATTTATTACTATTAGTTTATAATTTTTTTGTATTTTGAATACAATAATCTTTTTTTTTGTACTTTCACCTATATCAACATGCATAGTTAACCATATATCCTCAAGTTGCATGCTTAAGGCATTTTTTTCCTTGGCTACAATCACTTTGATTTTGACAATTTGACAATTGATTTATAGGTTTATGGCTACTTCAAATGTAACAAAATTATTCACTTGACTCCAAATTATTAGGATAGGTGATATTAACTGTGTGTTCCTAAGTCATAATCATGTGCCTTCATGAGAGATTAAATATTAAATATTTATTTCATACATGACAAATTGTAATTTTATTCCATAGAAATAGACAATTATTGGTGACAGTCACAAGGCATGATGGAGGAATATTCCATTTTGGAGTCCATTTTAGGAGTGGGATCAACTTGAATTGCATGTGATTGTATATTGACATTTTTTATTTGCATATCGTCCAAATTTGGGCACCTAAGTGTGCATGCATTTTCATGTGTTGTTTGTGGAGTTGTCAGAGTCATAAAAGAGTTATTGTGCACTAGTGAGTTACAATTTTGATTGACTATAGGCTAGGTACCCATGTGAGAGCCATGAAGTTAATTATTATTTTACTATGTTTATTGGTTTCCCATTATGCTAGGTGTGGGTTTTTGTAGGTGGTTTTTCCCTCTTGTTTTGGGTTACCATAATGGGTTTCCCTCTCACAAAATTTGACATATTGGAGCCATGAGATAGTAGTTTTATATGTTGAGTTGTAGGTATCCAGGTCTTGTTGGATTGTTCAAAGAATTAAAGTGAAGAGTGTTGTTGTATACTTCTCTTTGTGTTAGGATTTATAGGCAAACTAAAGCAATGAAAATAACACAAATTATAATGCAAATTATAAATACAAAAAAATTATTTACACAATAACACAAAATTTAATGTGGTTTACCCATTGTTGGCTACATCCACTGAGAAACAACCATCCACTGTATTTTTATTATCTAGAAAAAAAATTGAATTATAAAACTTCTCTCTCACACAACACTATTTGTTGTTGTGTGCTAAAACTAGCACTCACATTGTCTTATCTCTTGACCTTTCACATTCATAACCATTAAAAATAATCCCATTTTGGAAACTTTACAAAATAAAATTTTAACCGAAAAAACAACTAACTCCTTTATTAAAATATAAGCACTCCCCCATAAATTAATTTGGGGTCAAAATGCGGCTGCCAAAGTCACTGAAATGTTAATGTAACATGATTAGTTGCCACATACCAACACTTTGAAAATTAATAATATTCTTTTCCTCTTTATCGTGTGGCTTTTTTTTCCTAAAAGGGTTTCTCCACGTACATTTGGTGTTATCTTTGGTATTTTTGATTTTAAGCTTTTACATTGAATGTACCAATCACATTATTATATTGGGTAATCTTTGTTTCAGATTTTGAAAACATGTTTTAAAGTTCTTAGTAGTTTAATTTCACTTTATTTCTCAACACAAATTACCTTGAAAGTGTGCAACCTATAAAATTTTCAATCAAACACTATAAGAATTTTTTTGGTTACTTAACCTCATAATGTCTAGTTTGGATGAAAATTCCTAGCTTAACTTATTTTACCCTTATAAATGTAATAAAAAATTTCATTTCTTCCCCAAATTCCTCCTACACTAAGTGATTTAAAAATAGCTAATTTGTAGGACTATAAACCCTAGGTAAAATAAAGCTAAGAATTAGAAAACTTATCCAAAATAAGCATGGAATAAAGGAACTAACATGCATAAAATACAACACAAATACATGACATAATTAGACATCCATAGAACTTGTAGAACACTAGCATATTATTTATTCCAAGATGCATAATTAGTTTTAAAAAATTCTCCCCCCAGTAGAGAAAGCAAAAGATTGTCCAAATAATTAATATATTAGAATTATCAAAAGTATCATATATAATCCACATCAAATTTAGTAATGGAACATGGGGTTATATACCTACACTTTTGATGAAGGGTACTCCCCTTACCATATCAACCTCATAGCAACAACACAAAAACAACAACCAATATGCAGGAAGAAACAAAGATACTTTATTATTACTGGGCTGGAAAAGAAATTACAAAATTCATGGGATTGATTACAAAAATGTCGACCAAATATGCAAATCGGACCTTCAAACTCTACTCCATGATCTCATGACCCACATGCTATTTCGCCACCTTCCCTCTCTGCCCCTTTCTCTATCTATCTATCTATATCTCTGCCTCCATTCCTCCTTCTGGTCAACTTAACTTATAGACATTCCTCCCCCTCATGTTGTCGTAGTACCACCATGGTCGTCCAATGAACATCGTGCCATGAAAATAGCCTTCAAATCTATGCTTCATCATTAGGATGATGCCAATTGTTGACCAAAATTGTGTTGATTCACAATGAAGATGTGAAATCAATAGATTGGAACACGTGTCATCACATTACTTGATTGTCCTTTGCCATTTATTCAACACACATCATTGTCCGCCTATCACCTATCGCTCTGTCAGAGGAACTTCCAAGTAACTCCTTCTGAAATGGTGATGTCTCGCCGATGAATTTCCCATTAGAATTTCAAAGAGACGCAGTAGAAAATCCCATAAAAATGAGAAGATCTCACCGATATTCCTTGTATCTTTGATTGGATGGTCCTCACTGCCTACGTGTCATCCCTGTCATCACCACACAACCAATGTCACCAATACGTCTTGATATATCGACCAGTCGCTCACCACCACATGTCCTACTGATGTCATCATTCTCCTTTATCACACTTTGTCAGGTACCATCTTATCGACATGTCAAAGAGACTCACTTTGATGTTCCACCTAAATGTGTTTGTCTCTCTGATGAAAGGCTTGTCAGAATGTCAAAGAGACTTGTATTTTTGTCCTGCCAAAAATGATATGTCTCTCTGATATGAGCACACCAAATTTGTGAACACCTTGTCAGAGTGTCAAAGGAACTCCTTATTTTTTCTTACCGACATTTGTATATCCCTTCGATATGAAGTCTTTGCTATCATCCATTGTTGTTTCCCTAACCATCGCTATGTCGAAGGGACATAAGACAAGATTCCTCTAAAATCTCCATGTCACTTCATTAAAAACTATTGTCCAATGTCGGATGTCGCTTACTCCTAATCTTGAACTTCTGTTGACCTCCATACTCAGCTAACTGAAGTTGATTCAGTCCTTATTGAAAAGAAACAACACAATTTTTTTTTGTTGATGCAAGATTGCTCTTACACCTTGGATGCTCCTGCATTAGACACCCAGGGTAATTTGAAATGTTTCATGAGTTGAACTCATAAAAATTTGTAGATCCTATGCTTATCCTAGACCCATCTGTCTACCTTATTTTTCTGAACATCTTTCTGAGCATGCCTTTGGAATTTGATGTCCCATCCATCCTTCATTCTTCCCCTCTTCCTTCCTCTTTTCACAAATTCCAATTCCCACCAGTTTGCACTATGAAATGCTAGAAAATCATCAATTTGATCTTCTTTAGTAAAATAAGGAAACTCATGCATCACCTTTCCCCCTATTACTGTTGCAACAATCATTTCATTTTCAATCTCCATTTATTCCATGTGTTCCTCCTTTCGTATATCTCCTGAAAAGAAAGTTTCAGTTGTAGATTCAATGTTAGTAACACAATCAAAATGCTCATCCTTCAATCTCTCTCCTCTTTATCCTTATCAATGTCAATAATACAATCAAAATATTCTTCCTTTTCATCCTGCAATAAACTATCATCCATACAAATCTCTTTATCACATGAGAAATCATCAACTAATGCAAATGAAAGCTCACTAAACAAATCAACATGCACTTTCTCACCTTCTTCCTTACTTACAATTGTAGTACCTTCATTCATCAATGTACTTACTACTACAATATCCTCTTCTACACCAATCTTATCATGCTCACATAGATTAACAATAACATTTTCACAAATTTTTTTTTTCACCTCTTCTTTCTTCACCGAAACTTTCACTCTACCCCTTTTGAATGCAATCAACATGGCTACAACTTTCATTAGAAAATCATGATCTTCATCCTAATCCTCTTTAACTAATTGTCTAACTCCATTAACCAAGCATTTTTCAGTGTTATTACATAACTTTCATTCTTCCTTATTCAAAGGTTTCAACTTGTGTTTGACTCCATCTTTCATCAAGGAGTAGGTATTAGCATACCCATAATGCATTGCTTTCCTATCAAACTACCAAGGTCTTCCCAATAACAAGTGAAAAACATCCATAGACATAACTATTGTCATTTCATGCTACCCTTTGATGTCCCATCATTGATATTCGATCTGAGGGATCTTACATGGGCCATCTTGCATGTTTTTTCCTTGAAGGTTTCCTAAATTTTTCCAAGTCCTAGATTTTTGGGGTTTTGGGATGTCTCTTATTTTCTTACCTTCCATGCCTTCTCCATTGCTCCCTTCCTTCCCTTCTTTCCTCTAAGTGTTTTAGGTTTCAGCCTTCAGCCTTACCTATTACCCCTTACCATCCCTCTCCTCTTCTTTTTTTCCTTTCTCCTTTCGACCTTCGGCCTTTGGGATTCCCTCTTCCCTCTTTCATCTTCCATCCTTACGCCCTTCTTCTATCGCCCTTCAGCCTTCGACCTTTGCCATTACCTCTTACCTCTTACCTTCTTTAGGTAAGAGGTAAGGCTTTCCTTCGACCTTTGACCTTTGATGGTCTGAGGTCTGACCTCTGAAGTATTCTTATCCAACCTTCTTTTTCTTTCCTTCTCACTTTCCCTCTTTTCTCTCTAATTCGACTAAGTGTTGAGTTTTCGGGTTTTGGCTTTCGGCCTTCCCATTTACCTCTTACCTTTCTTTGGTGAGAGGTAACTCATATCCCTTACCTCTAATTTTTGGAAGTAATCCTTCTCTCTTACTCCCAAAATATCCTCTCTTCGTCACACTTCTTTCTTTCTTTCTTCTATGCACTCGGTAAGTGGTAGGCCCGATGCTTGACCTTCGATGGCCCGAGACCTGGTCTTTGATGGTTTGACACATGAATTTTGATGTACGTTGTAAGGCCAAAGCCCAACCTTCGACAACCCGATCTTTGATGCTCGACAAATGCATTTTTTGGCTCCAAACCATTTTTTTCATGCTTGTAAAGGATATTTTTTGAGCTCGATGCCCCGACCATCCTATGTTTTGACATGTTTTCTAGGTGATGTTTTTGAGGCTTGATTTGAATTTGAGCATCCCTTACCTTTTGCAAGTGGATTTCATGGACTCGCATGCCCATTTATTCCTCTTTGTTGACTTCTTGGTGGATTGATGCCCTATATTGAGATTTTCACAGATGGCTCAGATCTTGCATGTATAGGCTTCATTGCTAACCTTGTTTATGGTTAGGGTTTAGTTTTGTGCTTCTCAATTATGCCTGATCTATAAAGGAAAAAAATGTATTCATTTTCAGGGTTCTTCTTCCTCTAGCTCCTCTAGGGTTTTTCTTTTGCGGACTTGCATTTTGAACCTCTGCCATTGTAAAGTTTGGCTTTTTTCCTCCACATTAATGGAATCATTCAAGTTTTCCTCTTCTCGGCTCTTTGGTGTCTGTGTAAGTCGTTACCTTCATATCTGAGTGTTTATTATATTTTCATGCATGTATGTTTGTGATTAAATGGTTTACAATTGCTGGTTGTGAAACCCTCTTTCCTTCCAGCGCTTTGTCAAACCATAGCCTTCACATATGCCTCTAAAAATTGACCAAACAAATATTTTTGAAAGTCCCCTTACCCTTCTTCAACGATGTGTTGTTAAATATTGGTTAGGAAGAAGCAACCTTTCTATCTTGGTGTATCACCTCCCTCTCATTTTCATGTTTTCCTTCTCCCCTTTCCTCATGAGTTGTTAGTTGTAGGATTTCATGTGTTGGGTTGGACTATCACATTACACTGGGATTGAAAAGGAAGCCGAATTTCTCCAAAGATTCGACCTCATACACACAAAGATCCCACACCTTAAGGTCATTTCCATTGTGTTATTGGAATGCCGAGCCTTGTGCTCCGCAGGGTGCAATTTCATGTGACAATAGTTTCTAGCACACCTGGTGGGACCACTTCTTTCTGTTGAAGAATCTAGTGTTTTCTTCAATGCATCTTTCCTTTTGAGGCATATCTTCAAACACTATGGTGACTCTGTTCAAAATCCGCTGGTTCAAGAAGCTTAGTTTTATTTCATGTTGTTGAGGAAGTGATGCTCTTCAACGTTTCATCATTTGGATGCATTCTTCAAACATATGGTGACTTTGCAACTCATTTGGGTGACTCTTTGGTATGTACCCAAAATTTGTGGTTGGGTAGTCCTTTGCTCTTATTTTGTAATTTTTGAAGTGTTTCCTATGCATTAAAATGCCATATTTTAATGAAAACCACATGTACACTCCACCATATTATGATAATGCTAGCTTTGCACCTCCCAATCAACCATATCAATTTGGTTATACCTCCCATTCCATTCCACAAAACCTTTCTATTATGGGTTCTCAACCCTTTCAAAATGCATACCACCCACCCCACCCTGCTTAGTCTTCTTGGATGCCTACACATTCATATTAGCAGCCCCAAGAGACTCACCATTTTCAAAATCAACTTGATTTCTCTCCTACTCAAACCTGAGATTTTAATAAATTAAGTTTAAGAGAAATCACAAGCATTTTTCTTGATTTTAAAGGATGGCTGGATGAGATTTGGGGACAACAAGAGGCTCCTTGTTCTTCCTCTTGACCCCAAAATGAGAGTGAAATCATGTCCATGGTGAAGGATCTCTTTAAACAAATTGTTGAGCTTTAGGAGCAACAAGAGCTTGACCTATAGTAGTAAGAGTGAGAAAATAAAGCCTATTAGGGACAACAGTGTTGTTTCCCATGTCATGATGAGTTTGTCCATCAAGCTCATTGTTCACATCAAAAAAATAATGATGCTCAATGGAGGTATGAGCAAAATTTGGAGGCACAAAGAAGGCAACAAGAAGAGTGTACAACAATAGATGTTGGTAGGAAAGAAAAAATTAGACTTGCCCTTGCTTTAGCACAAGTGCCCAAGACTTAGGCAACCCCTTGTGTGCCTAGTTTCAAACAAGCACCTCCACCATTTCTAGAACATCCTAATAAGGAGGCCTTTTGAAACTCCCATTAGCCCTCCTTTTGTTCTAGAACAACCTATTGTGCAAGAGGTTTGCAAGCACAAAAAATTTAGTTTCAAGAATCCTAATCAGCCCCTTGAAGCTCCCATACAACCTCTTGTGCCATCAAGTAGATCTTCTATGTTGGAGATCCTAAGTTTTGTGAGCCTCCATTCATTTCAAGAACCCATCCTTGAGGAGGCTCAACCTTTTAATCCTTTTGAGAATCCCCTTCCAAATCTTCAACAAGAGTTCCAATGTCCTTTTGACCGTTTTTCTCCCTCTTTTCCTATTTCACTCTTTAAGGGTGGACCTGTGGTATGGGATCCTAATTGGTAAAAAGAACAAGGGAAGGAGTAGTTTCAGGCTAGGAGTGAAGAGGTTGTTGTTGTGGATCCTTCACATGCTCAAAACAATGAGTGTCTTGGTTTATTGCAAGAAAAAATTCAAGATGAAACAAGGTTGCAACAACAAGACATTAAAAAGGTAGAGAAATATGATACATAGAGGAATCAATCCTCTCATTTGATGTCATCCCTTGTTTTGTTGAATATGAGGAGGATAGACCAGATACACATACATCAGTTGAAGCCTTTGAACAACTTGGTCTTGGCTTGGTGGATGAAGACAACTCCATGGTTTTGGAGCAACAAAAAAATGTGTTTATTCCTTGTTATCGTGGATGAAGATCCCCAATCTGTTGAGGTTTATAATTTTGAGGTGGAGGACCTCTTTTGGGACATTATAGAAACCTTTTTTTTTCAAGTTTAAATGGCAATATTTCACCCCCAAAAGAGGAGCTTTGTGGGCAGCAACATAAAAGTAAGGAAACAACAAAGGACGTGGCAACCATTACATGCCACGAGTCAGATTTTGTTGTAGCTGGTTGCCAAAAAGAAAGAGTCAAAACAAAGGGAAAACATGAAGAATTTAGTTCTTCACTTGAAGTTTCTCACAAATTTGAGGTATGTGTTGATGAAGTGTGCATCAATGCATGTAATTATGATGTTTGTTGGTTTTGTGTTGTCCCTGAATGTAGCAATATTGAATATGAGGTATTCATTAAAAATGAAGATGTGACCTTTGACATTAGGGATAATGTGACTGAATTAGAGTGCTTCACATGGAGCCAACACACTGAAAATTCCACCATTGAGGAACCACACATTTGTTTAATGAAGAGTGATGCTCTTGTTGTTGAATTTGTTTGTATGCCTGAGCTTCAAAGCTTTTCTTTTGAGGTGCATGAAGAATTGATTCCTTGTGCAAATCAAAAATTAGATTTTCACATCACCATATGAGCTAGAAACATTCTCCTTTTCTTTTAGCTCATGCACTGAGGAGGTCAATAATGATAGTATTGGCCTATCCTTTTGTGAGGAGAGTTCTCTTCCTCTTACAAAAGGTTTGCTCTTGGATGCTGACTTGTCTTAAAGAAAGTTCACCCCTATTGTTGTATGTTTCGCTGAGACACTAGTTTTAGATGCATCTAGCACTTGCATCATATAGTTCCCTTAGAATGGAAAATTTTTCAGTGAAGTGATCCTTCACCTTGCAAGCATTTTGTGCAGTTACATGCTTGTTGGCAGCATTTTTTAGTGGTTGTAGCTGGGTGAGGTCTATAACTATGGTTTGAGGGAGATTATTTCCTTCAAAAGGTTCATCTTTGATAGAGGTAATCTTCCATTCTTTTCTTTCTATTAGTTTAGTGTACATATTATAAATATCTTGCTTTTCATGAAGTGCATATGCACACCCTGCATTTTCCTTAAGGGAATGTATGCTCTATCTTTCATGTTTTCTTCCAAGTGCAGCTGCATATGCTTTTTTTTGCTTTGAGGAGACCCAATTGTTGAATTTTTACCCTCATGACTTCATGCCCAATGGACCGATAAGGCCTTTGGATCCCATGATTAGCAGGAAATCATCCCACAAAATTTTCCATTAATTTTTTCATTTCATGCCACTCTTTGATGTCCCATCGTTGATATATGATTTTAGAGATCTTACATGGGCCATCTTGCATGTTTTTTCCTTGAAGCTTTCCCAAATTTTGCTAAGTCCCTAATTTTCAGGGTTTCGGGTTGTCTCTTACTTTCTTACCTTGCATGCCTTCTCCATTGCTCCCTTCCTTACCCTCTTTCCTCTTAATTTTTTGGGTTTTTGCCTTTGACCTTACCCATTATCCCTTACCATCTCTCTCCTCTTCTTTTTTTCCTTTCTCCTTTTAGCCTTTTGCCTTTGGGATTTCCTCTTCCCTCTTTCATCTTCCATCCTTACACCCTTCTTCTATTGGCCTTCAGCCTTACCTCTTACCTCTTACCTTCTTTAGGTAAGAGGTAAGGATTTCCTCTGACCTCTGACCTCTGACGGTCTGAGGTCCAACCTCTAAAGTCTTCTTCTTCAATCTTCTCCTTCTTTCTTTCTCACTTTCCCTCTTTTCTCTCTAATTCGACTAATTTTCAAATTTACAGGTTTTGGCTTTCGACCCCTTTACCTCTTAGCTTTCTTCTATAAGTGATAAACCATCTCCCTTACCTTCAAATTTTAGAGTTAAGCCTTCTCTCTTACCCTCGACGTCTCCTCTCTTCATCTTGCTTCTTTCTTTCTTTCTTTCTTCTATGCACTCGGTAAGCGGTAGGCCTGACACCTGATCTCCGATGGAACAATGCCTGGTCTCCAATGGTTCAATGCATGAAGTTTAATGTATGTTATAAGGCTGAATCTCGACCTCTGACAACCCGATTGTTGATGCCCTACAAATTCATTTTTGGGGCTCCAAACCATTTTTTTCATGCTTGTAAAGGTAATTTTTTGGGCTCGACGCCCCGACCATCCTACATTTTGACGTGTTTTCTACGCGATGTTTTTGAGGCTCAATTTGACTTTTGAGTTCCTAAATCTAATTCCTAGGCTTCAAGGACAACATTAATTGCATACCTTACCTTTTGCAAGTGGATTTCATGGGTGTCCATGCCCATTTTTTGGTCTTATTTGACTTCTTGGCGGATCGATGCCCTTGATTGAGATTTTCACTGATGGCTTAGATCTTGCATGCACATGCTTCATTGCTAACCCTAGTTAATGGTTAGGATTTAGTTTTTTGTTTATCAATTATGCCTAATCTATAAAGGAAAAAAATGTATTCTTTTCAGGGTTCTTCTTCCTCTGGCTCCTCTAGGGTTTTTCTTTTGTGGACTTGCATTTTGCATCTCTACAATTATAAATATTTACTTTTTTCTTCCACATTAATGGAATCATTCAAATTTTCCTCTTCTCAACTCTTTGGTTTTTGTGTAAGTCATTACCTTCATATATGAGCTTTTAGTGTATTTTCATGCATGTATGTTTGTGATTAAATGGTTTACAGTTGCTAGTTGTGAAACCCTCTTTCCTTCTAGCGCCTTGTCAAACCCTAGCCTTCATGTATGCCTCTAAAAATTGACCAAACATATATTTTTGAAAGTCCCCTTTCCCCTCTTCAATGATGTGTTGTATAATCTTGGTCAGGAAGAAGAGAACTTTCTATCTTTGTGTATCACCTCCCTCTCATTTTCATGTTCTTCTCCCATTTTCCTAGTGAGCTATTAGTGGTAGGATTTCATGTGTTAGGTTGTACCAGCACATTGCAATGGGATTGAAAAGGAATCCAACCTTCTCCAAAGATTTGACCTCATACGCGTAAGGGTCCCACACCTTGAGGTTGTTTCCATTGTGTCATTGGAATGCTGAGCTTCGTGCTCAGTAGGGTGCAATTTCATGTGACAACTATAACATAACACAAAACTTCATCATGATAATCACCTATATTAAGCCTTACCAAGCATTGTTTATTCACCAAAACCTTACGATAATCTTGCAACCAAGCAATTATGTATGGATGTGGGTGTCTTCTCCTTTCTAGTTGTAACTTAGTGACCATTTCCTCTAACACAAGATTATCTGTACTAACTCCATCAATGATAGCATTACAAACTTTACCTCCACACTTACATCAAGTGTGAAACATGTTCTTTCTTTGGTCTAGTTCCTTCTCCTCATTCAGCAAGTCTCTTCTGACAACAAGGGACTTGCCCCTTTCAACATGTTCAGAATGTGAAGACTGAGCATCTTCATCTACATGGGAAGCTCAAGCCTTACATTCCAGTCTTTTATTTTTCCTTCCTTGATGTTGAGGACACTCAAAGGCTCTATGTCCTTCTTATTCGCATTGGTAACAGGTTCCTTGGAAGCCTCCTCTTCCAAATCCTCTACCCGATCTTCCTCCTCTATAATTCCACTCACAGGACTTGGTTGAGCTCTCACCTCTTTCATCCTTGTTGTCATTAGTGTCTGTGATTTGTTGCTCATCCTCCCTTTTTTGCACATAATCTCTACCCTTCCCTTTTTTGCTTATTCTCAAATTTTTTGTTCAATCTTTCTTCTACATTCAGTGCAAACTGATATGTATCCTAATTGGTGTATATTCTCACTAATGCCAATTCCTCTTGTATGCTTGGTTTTAACCCATTAATGTAATGGGATAATTTCTCCTTGTTTGCTTTAGAATGTCCTGTTCTAATCAGGATCTTGTGAAATTCTTGTGTATTCTTTCACCATCCTTGTTCCTTGTATCAAGCTTTGCATCTTCTTGAGTAGTTGCAACACATAATCAACTGGAATAAATTGCTTCTTCGGTTTTTCCACCATTTTGTCCCATTTAGAAATTTTATCCTTCCCTTTCCTTCCTCTTTCAAGTTGAATCTCTTTCCACCATATACTTTCATGACCTTTTAACTTTGTCTTTGCAAACTGCACTCTGTGAGGGTCTTCAATCTCCTCAAACTCAAAAAATTCCTCCATGTCATTGATCCAATCTATCAACTCTTCAAGATTCAGACTCCCATTGAAAGTTGAACCCTTCATTTTAGGTTTCTTTCCAAGGCTGGATATTGCTCTCAACAATCTCATTTCTCTAGGATCCATCTGATCCTGTTCTTCCTCTTCCATTTCCTCTTCAGTTTCATCTTCAGTTTCATCTCTTTCTCTATGCACTTCTTTTCTACAAACCTCTTCATGCAAGGTTTCTAACTACCTTCTTAGGGCTTTGATTTTATCTCTAGGTGGATCTCTTCCTCCACCACCTCTGCTTTGCCTCTACCATGTTGGGCAAGTCTAGGAGGTATTTTGATCTCAACCGACACTCACAAGTCCTGCTGCAAACTGCCTCATGTTCAACGCTTTGTTTATGGACTGAAGACAACCTACTCTGATAACACTTGATGAAGGGTACTCCCCTTACTGTCTCAACCTCACAACAACGCAAAAATAACAACCAATATGTAGGAAGAAACAAAGATATTTTATTATTACTGGACTAGAAAATAAATTACAACATTCATGGGCTTGATTATAAAAACATTGGCCAAATATGAAGAAGCAAGATAAGGAGATGAAGGATGACACTATGCTTGTGCATTGTGCACAATATATCATGATAGATTGAAATCGAGCATTGGCTCAAGGGGAGCTACCATCTAAAAGTTTCTTAGGTCCTTGGAAAGGATAAAATACTGAATATTACAACATGCAAATTATTTTTGTAATAGCTCATCTAAGGTATATGATTTATGAATCAATTTGAATCTATTGCTCTAATTTCCATAGTAAAGGCATGGTGCATGGAGGATTGCAGAAATCTTTTTGATCTCTATGAATACACAAAGCACTCTGGCTCTCATTTACCTAACAAGGACAAGGTGCATTAATTGTGGAAAGTTAGGGAAAATATGGATTACTTATTCTTCATTTGCATAATCTTGAGTCATTCAAATCCAAAACAATTGCATATAGAGATAAGTAGAGAAGAAGACATTCAAAGAAATATTTTGATTTTGAGAGGAACTGTGTTGACAAGTGAAACTCTAATGACGAAACACAAAGGTATTCTTCAAAATTGTTCATAAACCCTAGTTTTAGAAGGTTTGAGAATAATTGTAGCGGAAACCCCTAAATTGGTTGATATTTTTGAGAAATTGAGGTTGAAATACAAGAAGTATCCTTTCAAAGCAATGGATAAGGATAATGCATTCTCAAAGGTAACTGTTGATGTGGTGTATATAGAAGATGTGGGAATCTACATTCACACCCATATCAATGAAATTGACCACGTGAAGTTTGAAGAGTTGAGGAAAACCTTATTGGATGATGATTATACTGAATACAAACTAGAGTTTGGAAATGTGTTAGCAAAAGGGTTGGATGTATGGAAGGATTTCCCTAATGTCTACGATAATATTGAATGGGTAAGAATCATTCTAAGCCAAATCTATGATGAGTTTATTTATTTGGATAAACCCTACAAGATCTCTAAGGATGCAATTAGGGCTATTACTAGGTTGTGCTCTATCGAGCCAGTTTTGGTGATGAAAGCAATTAAGAATGAGAGGGTTATAGAGTTATCTAGTGCAAAATTTGACAAAAGAACTCTAAGTGTCAATGAGATAATTGATTCGAGTGTCAAATACATGCTACAATGGACATTGCATATGAAGTGCATTACACAATAGAGAAGGATTCACAATTGGTACTACAATTCACACTACATACCAAATGGTCAAGGAAGGAAAGGATTTTTACCTATGTGAATTTCTAAGGGAGTAATTGATTGACAATATCAAGAGAACCAATGATACAAGATATAACTTCAAGTTTGGATCTCTAATAATTTTTCTAGCATTTTACTTCCTAAATGAACTACCTAGCTTTAAGGGAAAGGTTTGGAAACAACACATTCTAGTTGCCACATATATTAGAAACCACATGAGAGGGTTTAATAATAAACAAGCTCGCAAATCTACATACTAGGGATTCTTCAAGAATTTACAAGAAAAAATGTAAGATAGGGAGATAATTCCCTTTGATTTGGTAAGAAAATATAAAGATGAGATTACCTTTCTTATTGATAAGGATTTTTGTTACATATAAGCTATGGAACCAAGAACCTCTTAGATTCCAAGATTTCCATATGAAGTCTCTCCTATGGAAAGTATATGTTAAAAATTTGTTGAGAAAACCTAAGGATCCAATAGTAGAAAGGTTTGGTACTTATAGGGGGATCATGGATAAGATGATCAAGAAGAGCTTGAAGGATCACTTTAGTAAACATAAATGTGAATTTCATAAGAAATGGATATTCCAACAAAAGCTACATCAAAAAATCCTATGGAGGATTCCAAGCCTAATCTTGATAATCTGCCAATAACCCTAGAAGAATCTAGAAGGACTAGAAGGGCCACAACTATAGCCACAAATGTTTTGTGGCCATCTAGATCCATAAAAAACTACTACTTTTGGAAAAAAATCTGCATCTAAAACCATGGCACAAACAAGTGTTGCTGAGAAAAATCATATAAGGCCTAAAAATTAGGCTAAAATAAAAAAGGCTAAGACAAAGGAGACTGAGGAGGAAGAGGAAAAAGGAGAAGAAGACACCTCCAAACCAAAGTGAAAAGGGAATAAAACTAAGAAAACTCCTCTGGTGGTACCTCCTCATGAGCCTCTCCAATTAGAGGCAATTTTTAGTGGAATTGTAAACTATGGTTTATTGAAGGAAACTACAAAACTTTATCTAAACCTACCTCTTGTGGATCAAAAGACCATTGAGAAGCCCATAGTGATGTATATGATCAAGTATAATAAGACTTTAAGTGACATCCTTGAAAAGGATTTAGAAAGTTTAGCACAGGCCTTGAGGAAAAAAGGAGAAAAGGCTATTGAAGTATATGAAGAGCTAAGGAAGGAAGCTCTTGAAAAAACAAGATCCTCTTTTTCTTAGGAAGAAAATATAAAATATCTCAGAAAAAAGCTCAAGACTTAAGGGAAAAAAAAGAGTGGATATCCTTATGAGCATGGAGAAAGATGATAAAGATAAAATAAAAAAGGAAATTGAGGGAGTAACAAAAAAAATTCTTGAAGAAGTAAAAGGTGTTTAGAATGTGGAGCAACCACATGTGTCTCCAATCCACATTACAGATTCTCCTTTGCATGACACTATTCATCTGAATGCACAAGAGGATAAAGAAGAACAATTGTCTCCAGATAAATGAAACACATTTCCAGATCATAATATTATGCATAGTAGTCTACCTTTGGATAATACTAATCAATAGGGTCAATAGGATCAACATATAGAGAAAGATACATCAATCTCTAAAGAAAATGTGTAAGATAATCTAAGAGTTTCTTCTTTTGTATCTCCCATTGTTTCCATCAAAGAGTTTTTGGCTTAGCAGAAACAAATTCAACCTGCAATTGCTCTAGAGTTACTACATTTTCCAATGTTTGATGGACAAGTCAACATGTCTGGTATCTCACCTTTGCAAAATTTTTAACTTGGTGACATCTTTCACCCCTCCACAAGGGAAGAGATCTTGCAATAACAAGTGGAGAGTTCACAAAATTTGCTAGAGTTCATCAAAATTTTGGAGAAAAAAATGCCAAATGCTAAGAAGGATTCATCTTCATCACCCACTCAACAAATAAAAAATTCTATGGATTCTTTTAAAGAATATTTTTCCTATCTTGAGAAGCAAGTTGAGATGAAGATCACCAATAAAAAACTAGGTGAAGCTTCTGGAAGGTGTGCAAAGGCACATAATAAACTACAAGAAAGCATAAAAGATATTCATAAATGTATGAAGGAAGAAAAGGTATTATACCTTTTTTGTTTACAATGGCCGATAACAAAAAAGAACCTCAAGGATCAAGTAAATGCTATGTAAGTGCATATCACAAATGTGGCTGCCACCTATGATTCAATGCAGGGAAATGATGGTGCCATAAGGGCACAAGTGGAGAAATTGCACTCCTAGATACAACAAGTGCAAGATCAAAGGGAGTAGATCAAAGGTCAAATAAAACAATTGAGGGAGGCAGTGAACTTAAGTTTGGATACGCTAATTGGGCTTTTAGTAGAAGAAAATGGTGATACATAGAAGAATCATGTACCATCTTCTTTGGAAGAAGTAGAAGACATTCATGCACACCTGGTAAGTCAAGTTCAAATCTTGACCTTTGTAAAAGAACAATGCGATATAGCTCCTTGACTTAGTTGAATTCAATTTAAAAGAACATTCTTCCTCCAGGTTAGAGCTGAGTATGTCTTGATGCAAGGAATTTTTTGTGACAAATTTTTTGTTGTGTAAATATATGGAACTTTATGTATATAGAAGAACCTTTTTGGTGTGGCTGAGGGGGGTGAATTGTTAAAGATTGAATAGATAGGAGGAGTCTATAAGTTTTTGTAGGCACAAAGGAAGACTACCTTTATAAAAGTACAAAGTTGTGTCACACTTTTATAAAGGAAGCGACCAACACTGATCCAACTTTTAAACTTGAATCACTAAAAAGTGATATATATGTTTTGAATTTTGAAATGATGTAAACTAATAAAATATTTATTTTTTAGTATATTTTATGTTTGTATTTTTTTGAAAAAATTAAAAAATTATTTGAATATAGTTTTTTATAAATTAACACTATAATTTAGTTGCTAAAAAAATGCTGAAAAATAAAGTTGCATGAGACATCAATCTTTGTATAGTAAATTTTATTATTTTTCCTTCATTTTTTTGTGTATTATAACTTGAAAATTTAGGGCATGGATATTTTTTTTCTTCCAATTTTGATAAATATATATTTTTAAATAAATATTAAAATGTGTACGTATTAAAATTTAGTTGTTTCTGGTCAACGTCAATTTTCATATTAATTATTTATCTAAAATAAAAAAATTATACCATCTTGACATAAATTCTGTTATCTAGGGCATCCTATTTTTTTCAATTTTTTTTAATAAGTTTTACTTTCTTTACTTGACATGGTAATCAACCTAATGTTTCACGCTAATAACCTACATTTAGTAAAAATAAAAAAGAAAATATAAATAATAATTAAACTATTAAAGTATATACATTTTTGAAAACTAAGCTTATTGATCTACAAAAGGGTACTTTTACATTTAAAAAAAAAAGGTTTATACA
>VDFB02079917.1:0-19979 GCA_007258455.2 Sequoia sempervirens | reverse complement strand
TACATCCACCCCAATCAGCATCTGTATAACCAATGAGAGTAAAATCATCACTTTTGGGATACCACAAACCATAATCCAAAGTACCTTGTAAATATTTAAAGATACGGTGAACAACATTGAGATGAGATTGACGAGGAGTTGCTTGATATCTAGCAACTTGACATACAGAGTGCATTATATCTGGTCTAGAAGCAGTAAGATATAAAAGACTTCCTATCATAGATCGATACTCTCTTTGATCAACGAGAGGAGATTCATCAATTTTCATCAACTTACATCCAGTTTCCATTGGTGTACCAACTGGATTACAAGTATCCATTTGAAACCTTTTAAGCATTTCCTTAGCATATTTCAGTTGAGAGATAAACAAACCATGTTCAAGCTGAGAGACTTGAATTCCCAAGAAAAATGTCAAAGGTCCTAACATAGACATTTCAAATTCTGACTCCATGATTCCTGAAAAAGTTTGTGCTAAATGATCATTAGTAGAACCAAAAATAATATCATCTACATATATTTCAACAGCCAATAAATTTTCATTGTCCATTTTTGTATACAAAGTGCTGTCCACATTTCCTTTAATGAATCCATTTGCAATTAGATGTTTATCTAATCTGGAATACCAAGATCGAGGAGCTTGTTTTAAACCATATAAGGCCTTTTTGAGACGAAGAACATAATCAGGCTTGTCAGAAGATTCGAAACCTTCTGGCTGTTCCATATAAACTTCCTCCTCAAGATATCCATTTAAGAAAGCAGTTTTGACATCCATTTGGTAAATAGTGAAATTTTTATGAGTGGCATATACAAGAAAGATTCTGATTGATTCCATCCTTGCAACTGGTGCAAAGGTTTCACCAAAATCAACTCCTTGTTGTGCATATCCTTTGCAAACAAATCTGGCTTTATTTATGATCACTACACCTTCCTTATTTAGTTTATTGCGGAATATCCATTTTCCACCAATAACATTTTTACCATCAGGTCTGGGAACAAGTTCCCAAGTCTTGTTTTTCTCTATCTGATTTATTTCATCCTGCATAGCATTTTGCCAACTGGGATTTGATAGGGCTTCAGTTACATTCTTTGGTTCAAAATCTGCTATCAAACAAAATTGTTTAGCAATATTTACTTGTTCTCCTATTTTGGCTTTCCTTCTAGTTAAAATTCCTTTATCAATATCACCAATAACTTGAGACTCAGGATGTCTCTTAGCTATTATTCTAGAAGATGTTTTTAACTTTGATCCATCACTAGTTATTTTAGAATTGGAACAATTTTCTGATTCTATTTTTCCTGCAAGTTCATCTTCATCATCAGTTTCAACTTTATCATGTTCACAATTTTCATTATGTAAACTTTCTGACTTTTGAAAAGATAAACTTTCATATTCTTCTCTGTCATTACAGCATACAGATGTTTCATCAAACATGACATTTATAGCTTCTACAATTTTGTTCAGTCTTTTATTATAGCATTTATATGCTTTGCTATGTGTAGAGTACCCAAGAAAAATCCCTTCATTAGATCTTGAGTTAAAGTTTTCTAGAGAATCATCATTCTTTCTGATAAAACATTTGCAACCAAATATTTTAAAGTTCTTAACATTTGCTGTTTTCCCATACCATAATTCATATGGTGTATAAGCTAAACATGACATTTGAAAAGATAAACTTTCATATTCTTCTCTGTCATTACAACATACAGATGTTTCATCAAACATGACATTTATAGCTTCTACAATTTTGTTCAGTCTTTTATTATAGCATTTATATGTTTTGCTATGTGTAGAGTACCCAAGAAAAATCCCTTCATCAGATCTTGAGTTAAAGTTTTCTAGAGAATCATCATTCTTTCTGATAAAACATTTGCAACCAAATATTTTAAAGTTCTTAACATTTGCTGTTTTCCCATACCATAATTCTGATTTGTGCTCTATTTAAAATATAGACAGCTATATGAACAGCTTCTTTCCAGAACTTGTCAGGCAACTTTGCTTCATTCAACATGGTCCTGGCCATTTCCTTGACAGTTCTATTTTTTCTCTCTACAACCCCATTTTGTTGTGGTGTCCTAGCAGTAGAGTATTGTCTTTTTATACCTTGTTTTTCACAATATTCAATAAATTCTTGAGAAGTGAACTCTCCTCCTCTATCTGATCTTAAGCATTTCAGTTTTAAATCAGTTTCTCTTTCCACCATCTTTCTAAAAATTTTGAAACGTTCAAAGGCTTCTGATTTATGTTTCAGAAATGTTACCCAAACCATTCTTGAATAATCATCTACGAACAGCATGAAATATCTTTCATCATTTAAAGAGGCTGTTTTGGTTGGACCACATAAATCAGTATGTACTAGTTCAAGTGGTCTATTTGACAGATATTCTTTTGTTTTAAAAGAAACTCTTGTTTGCTTACCTTTTATACACTCTTCACAAACAGATGCAGGTTTAGTTATTTGTGGTAGTCCCCTGACCTTTTTATTCTTGATGATTCTAGCAAGATTATCAAAGTTCAAATGTCCCAGTCTTTTGTGCCATAGCCAATTTTCTTCCACTTGACTCATAAAGCAGGTATTGACCAAAGATGTTTCTTGAATAGTTGAATCTATCAGATTATACAGATTACCATTTGTTCTTAACCCACTGGCAATGACTCTATCTTTCCCATTTTTAATATAACATTCTTTTGCATTAAAAGAGATAGAATATCCATTATCACATATCTGACTGACACTTAAAAGTTATGTTTCAACCCTTCAACAAAGTACACATCATGTATTTGTGTATCATTGTTTAAGATTATTGAGCCTTTTCCTGTTATATAAGCTCCTGAGTTATCACCAAAACGTACAAATCCTCCATCAAAGTTTTCTAAGGTTTTGAATTTGTTCTTGCATCCAGTCATATGATGAGAATAGCCACTATCCAACACCCATGTTGCAGATTTCTGAGCAAATAAGACTGTTTCAACAATTAAGGACTTTTCATTTGTCTTTACTTGTTTCCATATTTGTTTAGGTCTCAAATTTAATTTGCACTGATTTGCATAGTGACCATAGTAAAAACATTTGAAGCATCTAATAACTTTTCTTTTGCCTTGACTAGTGCTATTTTTACAAAAGATTGCTTTGTGCCCAAAAATATTATAGTTGAAACAATATCCATTGAAAAACAACTTTGTTTTCTGACTAGTAGATTCTTCAGATGAACATTGCAAGATATTTAGTTTTTTATCCTTTTCTTCAAGTAAGAATTTTTGACTTTCTATAATTGAATTTGCTTTTATTAACTCATCTTGAAGTTTTTGATTTTCAGTCTCATGATTCGCAACTGATTTTTTTAACCTTTTAATTTCTTGCAGGGATTTTAGAAGTTCTTCTTCAAGATCTACTTCTATTTCTAAATCAAATGAGGATTCAGGCTCACTTGATTCAGATTTAGGAGTATGTACTATTTCAGCCATGAACAACTTTTCCCCTTCGTCATCTGCATCATTGGATTCTTCATTTGGATCTTCTTTTGAAAAAAGACTTTTCTTTTTAAAATCCTTAAACCTTTTATTCTGATTCCAAGGCTTCTTTCTAGAAAACTTCTCATATTTTTCATCACAATCATCAAGTTCAATATTTGGGCATCTAGCAGCAAAGTGTCCTAATTGACCACAGCTGAAGCATTTAGGTTTGCTTTTATATTTCTTTGTCATTCTTTTAACCGGTAACGCTTCTAAAGCATCAGTTAGATCTGAATCACTCTCATCATTCTTTTCAACCTTAAAGGCTGATTCTTTTGATGAAGAACTAGCTTGATTGCTAATTCTCATTTCATATGCAGTTAGAGTTCCTTGAAGTTGATGTAAGGTCATTTTTGAAAAACTTTTCTTTTCTTCTAATGTAGAAATTTTTGTTTCAAATTTAGGTAGTACTGACCTAATAACCTTTGAAACAACATCATGTTCTTCTATGTCTTCACCTAGACCCTTCCTGGCATTCACAACTTCCTCAACTCTTAAAAAATATGCAGCAATGGTTTCATCCTCACTCATTTTCAGATTGTCAAACTGAGTTTTAAGAGTAATCAGTTTAGATTCTTTAACCTTGTCATCTCCTTGATAGATAGTTTCAAGTTTTACCCATATATCATTTGCAGATTTGCAATAAATAACTTTGGCAAAGACATCTCTAGTAAGACCACAGAGAAGAGCATATCTAGCCTTCTTATCTAATTCAAATTTTAGTTTCTCATCAGCATCAGTAGGGACTGATGCTGGAACAGTGTATTTTGTTGTTACTACATCCCACATCCTTACATCTAGAGAATGTATAAATGCTTCCATTTTAACTTTCCAGAAAACATAATCATTTCCATCAAATAAAGGTGCCCTATTAAGGAAAGCTCCTTCAGAATGTGCCATAACTTCCAATAACTAGGGATCAATTCCTAAAGGGAATCCTATGCTCTGATACCACTTGTTGGAAGTGACAAGGTTCTGAGAGGGGGGGTGAATCAGAACCCTATTACCTTATTTCAAAACTCATTACAATTTTTGCAATAAGCAACTTATAACATAATATATACAATCTATGCAAAAGAAATGTAAGCATTCATCATAAGCATAAAGTAATGGAACTCACAAAAATGGAGAGACACCCAAATTGTGCCGAGTGGAAAACCCTCCAAAACCTCACGATTTTGTCATAGGGAGAAAAACCATTCCATGAACCTGTATCTTTTATTGATTCCAACCCTTTACAATCGGCAGTAACTACTGCTCAGAAATTTAATACAACTCATATACATATACAAATGTGTATATATCACTCATATCTGTATACAAGTTTATGATCAAAACTTTCAAGCCTCTTATCCTCAGATACATATATATATATATATGTTTTTTACACACACATACATGAATCTAAAGATTACAAGTGCTATATAATAACTTTGAATCAGATCAGTTACATGTTTCTAACTGAACTAGTTAGAGTTTGTTAAACAAACTTCCTTTTAAAATGCTTTACGAAAAATAGTTTCAGATTACGAATTTGTTTCTGTCAAAACTGGTAATCATTAAGCTTCATTTTTGAGATACTCGAAGACAGTTTCCATAACGACATTTTGCTTTGCAACTGACTGGAAATGTTTACACATTTCCTTTTGTTTTGAACCAACAAAAACTGTATATAATACCCTGGGTTTAAAACCCAAAAAATTATTCAAACTTCTAAAAACTGCGAAGCCAAATTCTGGGTTTGAGACCCTCTTTAGAAGTGAACAAAAATGTAAAACCTCATACCTGTGATGCCCAAGATTCTGCCCGAAAAATGCAAAACCTCATACCTGTGAAACTCAAGACTCTACTCGACCTTAAGAAGTTTCTTCCCTTTTTTAATTTGCCCTAGATCCTCAAACATGTGAGAAAAAATCGAATATGTAAGAAAACTTTTATTCTTTCTGAGAAAGACAAATGCATATAGACCTGAAACTTCATTTGAAAGAAAAACAAACAATGAACCTGCCTTTATCCACCAAACGACTTTTCTGATTTGCACAACAAAAATATCTTGACCCATCAGTTTATTTTCTATTTTGCAGAATGAATTCATCTTGCAGAGAAGAAACGAATCAAAGAACCATTTGCTCAGACTAAAATGATACCCACAACCTTAACCAACTTTAATCATAATTTGGAGTCTGCCATGCAAAGTCAATACTTGGCGAGAAAAGACTGAAAATAATAAATAATGCGTTCAGACTTGTCAGATTACGGTCTCAATCACAGCTGCCGACAACATTATGATACCATTTCAATTTTTCCTGCTTTTAACAAATGCCATCATATATTCCACAAAAAAAATGCCATGCCAAAATAAAATCTTTCCTTACAACTGCCACGTGTATAACATTTTGTCAACAGAACAGATGACGGATCTGCCACGTGTATAACATTTTGCCAACAGAACGGATGACGGATGTTTGAAATGGTTAACACATTTTCCCTTCTTTATTATACTACCCATCTTTAGACATATACCATTGTAATCATAATTGTTTAATTAGTCTTGAAAAATATTGATAATAATTTTGTGATCTTGAAAATTATTGCTAACCTTCACATTATCTAAGACAAATTATGATGTAACAAAATATTTTAATATTTAATTTAAAAAATATATTTATAAAGTCTTAATTGAATTGCTATAAAAAAAACTGATGACTCCAAATATTTTTTACATATTGAACAAAGAAAAATTACAAATAATAGAAGCCAACAACAACTAGCTGAATGAGACTTAAAAAATATAATCTCTCAAAGATTACATTGACCATACAAGGGGCTAAAGTCATAAGAAACTAAAAATCAATAATTGAACTAAAACACTTTGACTCTACACACTTTTATTTTATATATTGAATAAAGAAATATTATAAAAATAGAAGCTACCAACAAATAGTAAATGAGATTTAACAATATAATCTTTGAAGATTACATTGACCATATAAAAGACTAAAATTCATAAGAAACAAAGAGTCAATACATGAACTAAAACACTTTATGACTCTACACATTTAATTCACAACTTAATTGAAGTAGGAGAAATGAATATGACTTTGAAGCTTCAAATTTCCAAATTTATATAATAAAGATTAATTCAATGCCACCAAAGTGATTCAAATTGCTAACATACAACAATTTTCTCTCAAATGTATAGTTATGAAAATGTCAAATCAATCTAAAATTATTATCATATACCAAATAAAATGAAAGGTACAAAAAAAAATCAATAATTCAAAAAATTTCTTAATATAAAACAACTCTTAAATAATTTAAAATAAAATAAAATCATAAATAAAATAAAATCATAAAGTAAAATAAAATAAAATATTTTTTAAAGGAAAATCAAATATAATTATTCAAAATAAATGAAAAGCATATTTCCAAGTTTTTAGTTTATAAAATTTAAGTAATTTTATACTTTTATAATAGCAATTTGTTTAAGCAATTACATATTTAATTAATTATTAATAAATATATTTTACAACAAATTATAAATTATTATTTTTTCTATTCAAGAAATATTTATTTTTTAAAATTAGAGATGAAAATTTATCTTTGATTTACTTTTATACTATTTATCATGAACATGATTGACTAAAATTGTAGGTATAATAATTGTAGATAGAATGTTTGAAGTATTTGAGAAAGTTCATAAAAAGAGCAATTTTCTATATATATCAATAAATAAATTTTGTATTTTTAAATTTCTAAATATTATAGTTTTTAATAATTTTATATTATATATATTATAATATTTTAATGTCTTTATAACTAAAAAAATAAATGTCTATTTTAATTTTTTTTTCCATTTTTAATTTATAATATGATGTTTTTCAAGTAATATTTCAATGTTTTAATGATGAAAATGATTTTAAATTTATTTTGGTTAGTAAGAGATAATATTTCTAATTTTACAATACTAAAACTAACAATTATTTTATTTATTTAAGAGTTATTTTATGTTTTTTATTTTTAATATATATTTGTGTATGTGTTTTGTTATGCATTTTTCATTGTAATAAAAAACTCTTTAATCAATAAATAGTAATAAAATAATTCAAGTAAAGAAAAATAAAATAAACACTATAAATAAAACAAGGCCGCGTTGCTGCCAAGTTCTACCAAATGCTAGTAGGGCAGTTTTGTTCTTTGATCTGTAGACAAATTGAGAGAAAAACTAGTCCAATTGAATTGGAGTCAAGGATGAAACCATTTATTTTTTAATTATTTATTTTCTACAAAGGTACCCTTAAGAAAGGTGTATGTGTATTTATATTTTTCCTATTTAAACATATTAATGTGTTAACTATGTTATAGACATGTGTATTGATGGTTTTTTACAAAGATTCATGTCATAGAGTTCACAAGTTGTACTAGAAATTTTAACCATCTCATTGAGGAGTGAAAAAGTTTCCTTAATTGGTTTATCATCTTCTAGTATTTGTGAGTGTTTAACCTATTGTAAATGTATCCATAATGAGTTGGCATGTGATTTGGCATGTCACAAGCCTTATGGGTGGCAACTTGATTCTTGCAATGATAATTTGTCTAAAGACTATAAAATCACACTTTGGATGATGTTGCAAGGATATTGGTGAGTTATACATTATGATCTTCCCAAATGTATTAGATCATATTTAAAAATTGGTTAAAATTACATGCTATTGGTTAAAATTACATGCTAATTATCTGTTGAGGCATGTTTGTTACAAAAGTGTTTTCCTCTCAAAAGTGTGTGATGCTATTGTAAGAGCATGTGCCAATATAGTCTCCATAGTAGATATTGTATTAGCCCCATAGTTATTGCAAACCATGAGGATTGTGATGAGTTATTATCAAGTCTCATACTTTCATCAATAACATAGATATCAATTTTGTAAAATGGTCAATGGGTCTTAGCTTACTCTATTCTTGGAAATGGCTCTATATCTTGATCCATTATTAGGGTTGGTGAATCAATTGCTTCCAAAATGTAGCATTTCAAACATGTGTGGTCTTTAATAATGACAATGTATTGATTATGATGACAAACAATGCTTATATCAAATGCAAAAATATGTTTTGATAAATGCATTCCCTACTGTAGTAGATGTTATGATCTTCATTAGAAGTGAATGGGAAGCATATAGTTAAAATTCATAACTACACCCAACCTCTTTTGCAAATAAAATATGCTCTCCTATGACCATTTCATACTTCATCCTAGAGTGTAATGTGAACAATAATATCTAGTTCAAACTATTTTCATGTTTTAGAATTGTGTGCAAAAATCTTCAAATATGTATACCATGTTGTAATTTATTGTTCTCTACATATTTATCTCTTATGATTTATATTATATAGTAGGTCCATTGAAGATGTTAAAGTGATTCCACTAGAAAATAACTATTATAAATATCTTATGATGAGAGATTACTTAAACTTTCATAATTTGTATATTCAAATTATATAAATACACAAATAAGTTATTAAAATTTCTTAAATATATTAAAATAAATATTTTATTTTTATTATTTAATTGAAAGATTAATCCTAAAATTTGATATTTTATTAAAAAATTATTAATAATATATACAAGTCTTATATGTATAGTTTCAAATTTTATATTAATTATTAATTTATTTGTAAAAAAATCTTTATTACTACATATTATATTTAAATAAATAAATAAATAAATATTTTAAGAAAATATTTTCTAAAAATTTTAAAAATAATTTTAATGACATTTTACCTTTTAAAATTAAAAATTATATATTTAAATTTTTTTTAAATACAATTATTTACACAATAAAGTCTTCTACTTTTTCATTATTATATTTTTATTTCATGAATTATTTGAAAATAATTTCTTTTCTTTATAGAAAAAAATTGAGTGAAAAAATGAGTAAATTTATTATAAGATAATATTCTCTTCTTTTATACAATGTATATTGAATTATGTGTTATGTGTGAGAATAAATTTTAATTGTCAATATGTGTTTGTTGTTATCTACTACAAAATAAAATTAATGATATTTATTATATCTTATCTTCTTACATGTTTTTTTCCCCCACTATTTCCCTACCATAGTAATGGTTCCTATTAATAGTCCTACTAGAAAAAGTTTAAGGGCCAATTATACTGAAGATAATTTATTTTATATATTACAATTTGCATCTTATTATTTAAACATTATAAAATTGAGATTGTATTTCATGGTTTTTATCATCAAATGTGATTGGTGGCTAAAAAAAAAAAAATCAAAAGTTAAAAACACCTCCTCTTCTATAGAATTCTAACCTCCTCTTCTATAGTTACATAAAATTCTTCCATTATAATTTCATAATTTAGAATGATAATTTAGTATATGCAACAAAGCTTATAATTTTGTATAATATTTTAAAACAATATATTAAATTCATTGGAAATGTTATATTATAATATATTATATAAATAAAAACAATAATGGTATAATAATATATTTTTTCTATTAATAATATTAGTATTTTAATTTTTTCTATTATATTATTATAATATTATAATTTTATTCGAATTTGCATTTTAATTTGCGAGTAATTAGAAGTGGTGAAAAAATTGTTAAAAAAAAATAATCACTAATTACAAACATGACTTATATATAATGACATGTAAATAGAATGAGTTCATTTATTGTATCATTTGTTTAATGAATAATGATTGTGTTATAATTATATTAGATAGTAATAAAAAGTTTAGATTTTTTTTTTATTTAACAATTTTTTAATATATAATGTTTCTTAATATATAATATTTTATTAAGTAAGAATTATATATAATAAAATAAATAATATTTATTTATTAAATTTAATTGGATGAGTTTAAGTGATAAATTAAGAATTTTAAAGGTAAATTTTATATGAATGAATATTGTATTAGTTAAATATCATTACTTGTTTTAATATCATTTTATTTTAGTTAAAAAGGAAAATTTTAAATACATAATAATGAAAAAGGTAAATTACTATATAACAAGATTAATTTAATATAATATATAATCTAATATAATATATATTAAAAATAATTTAATAATATTATAATATTATTATCTAATATATTAAATGTTATATTAAATGTTATATATGTTACAATAGTATATATATAATAATATGATGTTAAAATTATATATTAGATATTATATATATGTCATAATTGTATATTAACATATTAAAATGAGATGGGATAATATATAATATTTGTTACCCATATATATATATATATATATATCAATCATGCTTATTATATATATATATATATTTTATGGGGTAGGGGTGTCCCCGCGATTCAGTCCAACAGCCCATACCTTGGGTACTTGGGGTGAGTTGGGACGAGACTAGACACCTGCTGGTGGACGCCATAACCCACATACAGACCCATGCTTATTATATATCAATATAATATATACCTAATAATATATTAAAATAAGATTAATTTGTTACCCAAATTTATAAACGTGCGTGGTGAACATAATTGTTTCTTATCTGGGTTTCTGCGTAACGGCTAGCAACGCATGCTTGACTGTAACAGGTCACAACAAATTTGTAAAGAAACCGCCAGAAATCTACGTGCATTTATTACGGATATCAATACACCTTGGAGAATACTCGAATAGATCATTGTCCACCTTAAAATTGGAAGCACTTACAATTCATGATGCAGCGTTTGTGAAATGGAAACCATGTAAAAATTTGAACATGTTATTTCACGAATGTACTTGTGATAAAACCATGGTGACCATAGATCTTTAAACAATGAAAGAAATCGCACACTTCATCTTCAGTCATCTCTCCGCCTTCTCTTAGAAATTTTGTCCTCCCAGTTCCTATCGGTGGGCCTTTTCCAGTCCCTAGCATGATCTCTCTGTTCTTCCCAATTCTTATCTCTGGATCTTTTCCTTTCCCTACCCCAATCTCTTCCCTGATGATCGAGAGAGTAATAAGGATGGTGACGACTGCGTGACACTTTCCTATGATAACTACCATGCCTGATTCCATGATGATCACGAAATCTTTCGGAATCATCCTTGTTTTTGCATGGTTCAGGCCCACAGCAATCACCTCCTCTAATGGAATCGTTTCCAGTTTCAAGTTGATTTGAAACTTGAGAGGGGCCTTCGTTGGAAGGCTTTGTTAACTCTTCTACAGGGGAATTCGAGATCTCACCTTCCTCCAACTCATATTTAGGATCATCCTTTGGGAGCATCTCTTGACCTTGATGGCAAAGATCAGCTTCATTAGTCGAACATTTTCTGATCTTATCAGAGATGACCTCCTCATTGGATCTCTTTCTATTGAGTGTGCTACCATCTTTTCCTGCAAATTCTTTTCTATATTGTGCACTCTCCTTTCTGGGTTTGTAGCATGAATCAGACCTATAATTATTTCTCTCTTTGTTTTAATTTCTCTGCTTTGGCAGCTTCTTCTACCCCTCTTTCCAGCTCAATCTCAATAAGATCTTCTACATCTCTTACTTTAGTCTCTGAAATATCAGGCTCTGAATTTCTTCCTTCCCTGAGAAGCTTCCTTCTCTTCAATTGGGCAACTTTTTCTGCATTCACATAACTAATGTCTACAGAAGGGGACTGCTTATTATTGTTAGATTGAATTCCACCCTTGGTTTCAAATTCTGCTCCTGGTTTATCTATATCAATCTTATCGGCCTGTCTATCTTGTAAACTACTCATGTCCAGTTCATCAACTTGTTGCGTGCTGGTTGAGGCCTTTTGATCAGAGGCTTCCAATAATTTAGATGGAATCCTACTTCTAATCATATCTCCTGACCGGCCACACTGAATATTGCTTTCCTGTCTTTTATCACCTGATTTGCCTGGCTGATTTCCACCACAAGTAGTACGATTCATTTCCTCATACAGCTCAAGTAACTGGTTACTAATTTCTGCACTCATGCATTACCGGTAATCAGATTCCTAATGAACAATATCTCATCTGAAAAATGTCTGTAAATAAGCAAGAAAGCAAGAATTGAACATATATCGTATATTTTGTGATATTATGATTCAGAACACATGAAGAAAAATACATTAATCAATGCTGTCGCTTGTAAGAAAAAATACCCAAATTGTACAGAAGCAAAACAGACACTCAAAATAATATGTAACAAATCATAAGGGAAACTAAGGATTTTCAGTAACCAGCCTTCTAAGTGTTCTGGAGAAACATTAAAAGTTTTCCACCAAGCCTTTGGCAGTTTGACACGCAGAAACTTAGCTGCGAGGAAGATTGTCCCAGCAGCAATTTCACGGGGTTTAAATTGGAGCCAAAGGGATGTCCTCAGCCTGGTCACGCAATACAAACACATTAGGGGATCCCAGAAATCTCCAGTACCAGAATCAAGCGAAAATACATGAGATAACGTGGTATACCCATCATTCACAAAATTCCAGGCAACTTGAGTAAGAAGTTTATCAGCAACACCAAAATTCTTTATTGCATTCCGGAGCTGTCTATAAGGATGGTACACAACCACATCAAATCCCAAAGTATTGAGAACCAGTTTTTCAGCATTTAAAATCGTTTGTCTTTGCTCTTGGAAGAATTCCTGTATTAGATACAGCAACAGAAAAGTATTAATGGTGAGGATGAAGAATTAACCATGACATCGATTGATAGAAAAAACTAAGAAAATAAATGCCTAAATATTACAGGATACAATTAACAGCAAAATAACCTGAAAATATAAATCTGTAAAACAGAGAGGAGAATATAAAACTGTTATATTCACTCAAGAAATGCAGCAAATGTCTTTTTTAAACTTTATTCAGAAAATTGAGAAATATATACACAAGACGGCAACAACTGAAAAGTTACCAACAGAACATTGGGAAACTTTCCCGACCAAAAAAAACAAAAGCTAAAGCAGATACGATGGGAAACTGTCCCAACTAACAGTAATTAAAAAATAAATTTTACTTATTTTAACATCCTGCATAAAATCTGATTTGTGGGACAATTTCTCATCTCTAAAAGATTCTTCAGTCTATTGAAATCTTCTTCCTTCAAAGGCTTTGTCAAAATGTGAGCAACTTGATCTTTGGACCTGCAATAAGAAAGTTTGATTTTGTTATTTTTAATCAGTTCTCTGATGAAATGAAATTTGATGTCTATGTGTTTGCTTCTTCCATGGAAGTCTAGATTTTTAGAAAGTGCAATTGCTGATTGATTATCACAAAATATAATTATTTCTTCCATTTGGAGCTGCATCAATGCACTTCAAGCATTCTTTGTAACCAAACTACTTGATAACCTATTGAAGTGGCTATCACATATTATGCTTCTCCTAAAGACAATGCAACAATGGGTTGTTTCTTTGAAGACCATGAAATAACACCTAAACCAAGAGTAAAAGCATACCCTAAAGTACTTTTTCTATCATCTTGGTTTCCAGCCCAACCACTATTTGTATAACCAATTAACTTCAAAACACCCTTCTTTTCATAAAAAAATTCCATGATTTGCAGTCTCTTTTACATCTTGGGTATTTTTTTACTTACTTGTAGATGAGTATCTTCTGGATCCTCCATGAACCTGCTTATCAAACTTACTACATACATGTTTTACCTACTTGTAGATGAGTATCATCTGGATCCTCCATGAACCTGCTTATCAAACTTACTGCATACATGTTTTACCTACTTGTAGATGAGTATCATCTGGATCCTCCATGAACCTGCTTATCAAACTTACTGCATACATGATATCTGGTCTTGTTGCAATTAAGTGCATTAAACTTCCAACCAAACTTTTATACAAAGTAGAATCTACCTTTTTGCATTCATCCTTTTTGCTCAACTTCTCATCCATGGCAATAGGTGTAATTGTTGGTTTGTTATTTCCCATCTTGAACCTTTTCAAAATATCATTTGCATGCTTTTCTTGTGAAATAAAAATTCTGTCACTATTATGAGTTATTTCAAGACCAAGATAATAGTGCAACAAACCAAGATCAGTCATCTCAAATTCACTCTTCATTGCCACTAAAAATTCTCTTAGCATATTTTCATTATTCCCAATATAAAGCAAATCATCAACATAAATGCATACTATCATAACATCTCCTTGTTGATTTTGTTTTATGAATAAGGTGGGCTCATAAAGACATTTTTGAAAACCATTTTTAAAAAATATATGATTCAATGATTTCATATCAAATTCTAGGTGTTTGCTTTAAACCATACAAAACTTTCTTTAGTTTGAACACCTTACCTTTATGACCTTTAATCTCAAAACCAAATGGTTGCTCGTTATAGATTTCTTCCTCCAATACACCATTCAAGAATGCTAATTTTACATCCATATGAAAAATTTTCCAACCCTTTTGTGTTGAAAGAGCTAAAATCATGAAAATAGTATCCATTCTAGCAACAAGTGCAAAAACTTCATTATAATCAATACCTAATTTTTGTTTGTAGCCCTTCACTACCAACTTGGCCTTGTATTTATTTACTTTACCTTGCTCATTGTACTTTGTTTTATACACCCACTTTACTTCAATTGGCTTCTTATGCTCGGGGAGGTCTACAATTTCCCAAGTTTGATTATTTTCTATGGCTACAATTTCTTCATTCATAGCTTTAACCCATTTATAATTTTTATTGCTTCTTCAAATGTAATGGGATCACAATTAGCAAGAAAAACAAAATGACAAATATCTTCATTTACCTCTGTTGTTTCTTGATATATGTTAGACAAGCTCCTCATTTTTTCTGTCACCTTTTTGGAGATTCTGAAGTGGATGATAAAGAATTATTTGATGAAACATGTCTACGACTTGGTGGAGAAAGGTTGCCTTCTGATGAAGAAGGGCTTCTTCTTAGTGTAGATTGTTGGATGCTACAACTACTAGATCCTATGTTAACAACTGATATTTCTCATTTAGTTTCCAACACCACTCTTGATCTTCAAGAAACTTTGCATCTTTAATTGTCACCAACCCTTTTGTCTCTGGATTATATAACATGTATGCCTTGGATTCTTCACTATATCCACAAAGATACACTTTTCTACCTTATCATCCAATTTCTTTCTAAGTTCATCTAGAACATGAGAATAAGCAATCCAACCAAAAAAATTTATATGATCTACATAGGGTTTGTATCCTCCCCATGCTTCTTCCAGTGTCATGCCCCAAACTGACTTTGTAGGACATCTGTTCAAAATATAACTTGGACAACAAACTGCTTCTGCCCAAAAAAAATTGGGTAAATTATTAGCATTAAGTATACTCCTTACCATATCTAAAATTGTTTTGTTTTTCCTCTCAGCTACATCATTTTGCTGAGGTGTATACCTTATTGTTAGTTTCCTTTTTATGCCATTTTTAATACAAAAATTATGAAAATTATGTGAAATATACTCTTCACCCCTATCAGTCCTTAAAATTCTTAGAAAATAGCCACTTTGCTTTTCAACTAATTCTTTAAATTCTCTTAATTTCTTGAAAGTGTTAGATTTATTTTTCAAATGATACACCTAGAGTTTCCTACTATAGTCATCAATAGATGTCAAAAAATATCTCATACCAGATAATGAAGCAACCTCAATTGGTCTACATAGATCTGAGTGTACTAGCTCCAATGGCTCTTAAGCTCTCCGAGAATCCCTTAATGCAAAGGGTTCTCTATGGTGCTTTCCAATAATACATCCTTCACATTCTTCATCCAACCTTTGAATAAATGGAAAACTTGTTACCATGTTATTTTTATGCAAAAGATTTAATCCACCAAAATTAAAATTGTTAATGAATAATAGCTTCAGTCAGATATGAATGACGATTGTTGTAAGCATCATTGTCATTCATACTTGATCAAAGTTTATCATTTATATTGAAATATTTCTGGAAAAACATTTAATAGAATTTATGAGCATACATATAAAATTCATATTATATATATGATGTTATATTTTGCATTTCATTAATAGGAATTTACTTACTCATCCACCACCTTGTAGAAGAGTATATATGAGTTATACTAAACAATGATAAATGACTTTATCATAAGCCGTGCCCTAAGGGACACATCCCATGAGTGGACGTGTCTCCACTTGTGGAGACATGTCCTCTCATGAGATGTGCCTCTTAGGGGCTAGTTTCCTCTCTTATTTATGGGGGATCCTTCTTTGATATGCAAACATAGAAATTGAATAATGTTCTGCAATCAACACATTCAAAATAAGAAATTAAAATCTGGAAATTGAAAATCTGAACATAGAAGTTTGAGTAGTATTCTTTTCATAAGTCCCTTAGTCTCCCAATTTGATTGAAGATTTGTTTACATTTACATGGTATCAGAGCCAAGTTGTGTGAATCCAAAACAAATCTAAAATTAGTTTGCTCTAGAAAATTTGTATTTTCTAAAATAGAATTCACATCACATTCTTCATAATGTCAAGTGTGATCAGATTTGAAGATCGCCTTGCAGGAGCAGACAACTTCACATCATGGAAATTTAGAATCATGATGATCCTTAGAGAGAATAAACTAGACTCACTTGTGAAAGAAAATAAAAAGGAACCAGAGGCTGAACCTGAGAAAACTCAATGGGTTGAAAACAATGAAAAGGCCATGAAAATTCTAGTAGATGCAGTTAGGGATCATATAGTTCCTATCTTAGCAAAACATGAAACTGCATACCATATGTACAAATCTCTTGAGAGTACCTATGAGATTAACAACACCTGCAGGACTCTTGCATTAGAAAGGCAAATCAACAATGCACAAATAAACAAAGGAGAGTCCATTAATGCATACTTCATGAGGATTATTGAACTAAGGGACCAATTATCCACAATTGGATATCAGATTAATAGCAAAGAGTTAACTCTAATTGCACTAGGAGGCCTACCAAACTCATGAGAGTCATTTGTTCAAGGAATAAGTGCGAGATCTAAACTCACTAATTTTGATAGGCTAAGAACTAACTACCTTCAAGAAGAAACAAGACTTTCCACAAAAGAGAATAAATAGAAACACATAGATGAAGACATTCATGTTCTCCACACAACATCTAATAAGAGGAGTAAGAAAAACTCCTACAAGAGAGGATCTTTTAAAAGAAAGAGAAGTTCCAATGGAAAGGAATCTTATAAGAAGAAAGATATCTCTCAAGTACAATGCTTTAGATGTGATCAATATGGCCACTATGCAATGAAATGCCCTGATAGAACTAAACAACAAGCATCCTTTGCCAAAGTAGGAAAGTCAAACCCAGATCATGAATCTAAGAACTTTGTGTTCTATACAAGCCTTTCTAGTCAAGTATCTGACAACACTCAAAATTGGGTAATTGATAGTGGTTCCTCTAGACACATCACAGGGTTCAGAGAACACTTGGACTCTATGACTGAAAAGTTTGATGAAGAAGTAACCATCGGGGATGATTCTGCATACCCTATAAAAGGGGTTGGAACGTGTTCCATCAAGTTGAAATCTGGGGTTTCTCTACAACTCACTGGAATCTTATTTGTATCTGGAATAAAGAGAAATCTTATATCCATCTCTGCCCTTGAAGACAATGGTTATAGAATTACATTTATGGATGGGAAAGTTCTAGTATGGCCTAAGAACTCGTCTATCAAGAAAGCTCTAACCATAGGCATAAGACAAGGGTACCTTTACAAACTATACACTAAGGTTAAACAAGCCCTCACCCTTGACTTTGTTGATACAAATGAAATTTGGCATAGAAGATTAGGACACCTTCATTTCCTTGCCCTACCTTCTATGGAAAAACTTGTTACAGACTTACCCAAGCTAAAACCATCTCATAAGGGAACTTGTAAAGGTTGTGCCCTAGGAAAGAATACAAAGGGATCCTTTCAGAATAGCCTGAGTAAAACCCTTAATGTGTTAGAACTGGTTCACTCTGATTTATGTGGACCCATTTTTGTACCTTCTAAAGAAGGATTTCTATACTATGTCATATTTGTAGATGACTTCTCTAGGAAAACCTGGATCTATTTCCTTAAGTGTAAAGAGTCAATAGAAATCCTTAAAAGGTTCAAAGAGTTCAAAGCCCTTACTGAAAACTTCTCTAGAAAGAAAATAAAACCTTAAGGACAAACAATGGGAAAGAATACACCTCTGAGATTTTTAAGGAATTTTGCATGAGTGCTGGAATTAAGAGGGAGTTCACAGTTGCCTACAACCCTCAACAAAATGGGGTTGCTGAAAGAAAAAATAGAATCATTGTAGAAGCTGCTAAGGCAATGCTGCTTGACCAAAACATTGAAACTTCTTTCTGGGCAGAAGCCTCTAGGACTGTTGTCTATATCCAAAATAGATGTCCTCATTCTCATCTTAATAACAAAACTCCTGAAGAAGCCTCTACCGGCATAAAACCTGACATTAGTCATTTTAGGATTTTTGGTTGTCCTGTCTATATACATGTGCCCAAAGAGAAGAGATTCAAACTAGAACCTTCTGGAAAGAAGGGAGTATTTGTGGGTTACAATGAAACCTCCAAAGCCTACAGGATATTCATACCTGGGCAAAAACAAATTGAATTGAGCAGAGATGTCATCTTTGAAGAAGACACTGCATTCAAGAGGGTAAGAAGTTCTAATGAGACAAAAACCTATTCCCCTAGAGTACCTAAAATGGAACCTGCTCCTGAGATTCAGAGGGAGCATCCTGATGAAATGCCACATGAACTTCCTTCTACTTCAAATGAGAATACAAATGACAATGGTAGAAAAAGACCACTTTGGGCCAGGAAAATGATCAAAGAAGCAGAGGATCATGCAACACCCAAAGGAACATTGAGGGAGAGTAAAAGACCCAAACGTTTCTCTAGCTATGTTGCTCTAATGAACAACATCATTGTTGTGCATGTTTTGCACACACGCCCCGCCGTAGGCAAGGACCCCCCCTTTTATTTTTATTTTTGCTCTCGACAGGTTGCTTTGCTCCTGTCTTGTTTTACGTGCCCCATATCCAATCCCAAATTGGTCATGTGCCTTCAAACGATTAATTCCCTTGACCAAATTCACCCACTTGGGGTATTCAAATCTATGGAGAAATGAGGTCCACCGTCCCCTTTTCTGCCTTTTGTCTTGTTCTTGCTGTTTGGAAACATCCGTGGACCCCTGCTGCTCCCGTTTCCACAATTTTGACTTTGGGGCCACCTTTTTTGGATCTGGGATGTGTTTGAAGTGCGTAAATGAACTACCAAGTTTTCGTCAACGTTCTGTTAAGTTTCGATGGTTTTGAAACTTTCCCCCCAGAATTCCCTTCCTCCTTGGCTATTTGGAAACATCCATGGACCCATGTCACTCTGGTTTCCACAATTTTGACTTTAGGGCCACCTTTTTTGGATCTGAGATGTGTTTGAAGTGTGTAAATGAACTACCAAGGTTTCGTCAACATTTTGTTAAGTTTTGATGGTTT
>VDFB02079913.1:0-47000 GCA_007258455.2 Sequoia sempervirens | reverse complement strand
TTTTTCAAGGTTCTGGACCTGCTGGAGGATTAGGAGAAGATACTGCCAAAGTATACTTTAGGGATGTTCTTCAAAGTTTTATATATCTCCACAATTGTGTTAGTCATTTTCTAGAAAAAAGACTACACTTTTTACAACATCCATTGTGTACTTGTTTGGCATTGGTGCTACATTTTCCATTTAGATCTTTTCCTAGATTGCATTGATACAGATTGAAGTAAAGTGATTTTCTTATTTTTTAATTAGGATTTCCTGTACTAGCTTTATATACACGTTTTCAAGAGACAAAGGATACAATTAGCATATGCAGCCTGGAGATAATGTGTAATATCCCCAATAAATTATTAAATCTTACTTTTGCAATGCTTTATCAACTTATGGGATTTTATGTGCAAACAGGTAAAAATTGTGAAATCGGGTGCGCTGAAAACTGTACCAATGAAGCCAACCACACTCATAATTTTAGTGCAGCAATAAATATGAGAGTTCTACAGAAAATTTGGCAGCATAACAGCCTCTAAAAAGGCACTTTGGACAGTATACAGATCTGCCCATACATTTGCACAAATCCCTCAAGTTTTACACACAGAAACAACACCAAAACCCCAACAAAAGCATAAAAAGTTCATAACAGTAATATAACATTAATGGAGCTGGAACATACACATTCTAGAGCTGTTCATAACAGTAATATAACTCACAAATGACAGCAAACAACACCCAAAAACTGATTACAACAACAATGCAAATATACTCCGAAACTCACATTCAAAAATCCTGCAAACACACAATAAACTTCGCTGAAAGCACACTGTGCAACCTCTGAGTGAGGTTGCCTCTGGAGACCTGCAAATCCACTGTCTACACATCTATATCTTCCTAGTTTAGCAGCCTGGAAGATCACTCCTTTAGATGCAAAAAGCATTAATATGGAAACCCAAAAAGCAACCAACTTTGGGTGCCCAAATCTCAATGCCTCCTGCAATTATGCTGAATGTGAAGCCCAATAATAGCCACCACCAAACATTAAACAAAATCATTTGCTTTCCAATTAAAATATCTTTCTTTTTTCCACTATCATCACATAAGCCAAAAATCTGCCTTTTCCAAAAAAAACCACGCCCAACTTGGATGAAATTAAATAATTTTTAACTTATAATGTTTGGCCTCCAACATATTATAAATTAGATGCCTTGAAAAATCAATCTTTCCCGGTGAACTTGCATATCCTCAACTTACTATTTTTGGAAACCGGGCCTGCTATAATTAGAAAGTTTCTAAATTTAGAAAGGGGAAATGAAGTAATGTAGCTTTTAAGCAATTTTCTTCTAATTTACAAATTGCCTGGTTAAAAGCTGTATCAGGTCTATATATGAAAAGGTCATTTTATTACAAAAGAGAAGGTAATTATGTGGCCTCTGATTAAATTATTGAAAGACCTCAAGGAGGCCAGCATTTCACATAAATAGTAAAATATCAAGCACATCACTTATTGTTTTGTAAAATCATTTTGAAGCTTCCTTTATCTTTCATGAATGCTTGCATCACAACATTTGTAAATTAGGCTAATATAGTTTGAGCGTTCCCGACATGACAACAAATATATATGAAATCTTAGTTATGGAGAATGGCTTCAATTTTTCATGCGAAGGCTCTTGGGAAAAAATGTTCAATACACATACCATCAAAAAGCTCAAAAAATCTCCCATTATTTTTGGAATTTAGCTCTACATTCTCTCTAATTCATGGCACTTCTCCTAATAGCATTCCATTTACATGGTAAACTGAAAGTGTCAATGGAATTCTATTACTTGCGTTTAAAATGGAAAAAAAACGGCAGACTAAAAACTGCTAAAATATTCCTAAAAATATGGAAGAAAATGCTGCTTTTATTTCATACCAAATATAGTACATGTAGAAATATAAACAAACATAATTCCTGAATAAAGAATTTGTTCAATCTTGCTAGTTACTCTCAATTTCCTGATGAGTATCAAATTGTCAATTAAGTACCATAAAATTGTGAAAAATGAATGTGGAAAAGTGTAAAACCAGCAATGTTAGAGGTGTGCCCTAACTTGTTGATATCTTATTCAAATGTTTACCTTTGCTCCAAAAGATTGAAAATGTTTGTTTTTGGAGCGAGAAGTTGAAAATTTGTATTAAAAATGTTAAAAGCCAGAACTTATAAGAAAGGAAAACCCAAAATTTTAAGAAGGAAAAACCAAAATTTTCACTGATAAACCCAATTTTGAGCAAAGCTCATCCAATTGGTTCAAACTGGCATGGTCCCAGGCCCAAGCAGCTGTTTGCTGAAGTTAAACATGGGTTATTCCCAAATTTTGCTTCTATGATACCTCTTTTATATTAACAAAAGTTAAATGCAATTTTTACAATTTTTTATTTCTTGGTGCTTACTGTTCGTTAAATTATCATATCGATATTATTCAATGATATATTTTTACATGAGAGCAAAGCTCTTTAAATAGATACAAAGAGATGTTTCTATAAAGAAACGACAACTAATAAAGCAAAACAAAAAAGATTCAAAGCTATCTAATCTAAAACAAAAATAGAAACAATCTAATAAGATAAAGATGACTAAATGACCATTAATATTATTTACTCTAATACCCTCCCTTAATGGTCATTGTACTAACTACCCAAAAAAAATTTAAAACTCATAGAAAGCTGACTCCTTCGCCTTCTCTTCATAATGCTCTGCTACATGAGCCTGTTGCTGAGACTCTTCTTGGTTGGACTTCTGATCAACCAACCGCTTTCTGCAAAACCTCTGGATGTGACCAAGTTTCCCACAATAGTGACAGGTGATACTCTTCTTGGAACCCTCCTCAGATGTGCGCTGTCCTTTATGCTAAGTGAACTCGCCTTTGCCGTTGTCCTTGGCAACAAATGCTTGTTCTACACTAACCATATCACTGTTGCTACCAAATTGTTGTCTCCACCTAGCTTGTTGCAATAACTTATTGCACAACGCATCAAACTTCAAGTCAACATTAGTGGAGGTAATGTTGAGCGTCTCAATAAAATGTTCGTAGGATCGTGGTAGACTCTTCAGTGTAATCACTACCATATCCTCCTCTTCCATCTTGCAACCAATGGCCTCCAATTGATTGTGTATTTCCTTTATCTTCATAAGATGCTTCTGCAGGGACATCTTCTCATCCATCATCATTGAAAACAACATGTTCTTCAGAAAGAAAGCTCGGCTTTTATCTGACGTTTCATGGAGATCTTTCATATGTTTTCATATCTCCGCAACAGTCTTGCCAGATGGCGCAACTGGAGCTTATCCTGTAGGTGGATGATAGCAGGGCGGCATGAAGGCCCCTACCTCCCTGTTACTCCATCATGGCACGTGCGGTCACTTCCCGGCGCGTTGGACGAACCGTACCGAACTAAGTGCATTCAGTTCTTGTTTTCGAGATGGTAAGCATCCTGCGCTTCCATGTGTTTATGAGTGTGTACCGAACAAACCTCTGCCGGAACTTTCCAGCGCCGCGGTAAGGACCGAGGTGCCATCCTCTCGTTTTACAAAGAGCACAAAAACGGGCGCGTTGTGTCGGTTAATGGGCTCTTTGGACAATCGGTGGCTAAAATGCAAGAACAAATCCGTTGAGCACAAAAATGAGGCCTGAAAAATGATGCACCCTAAGAAAAGCGGGATGACTGATTGAGCTCTCAAAAGCACCGAGAATCTGAAGCGAAAAAATTGATACACAAAAAGCGGGTCAAAACCCTGGGCGGGCTATGAATGCCTAAACGCGTGACAGACCAGAATTACGGAGGAACCAACTCAAAGTTTGAAAATCGTGGTCAGAAATAAATGTCCGTATATCCACGGAAGTCTTAGAGGCAGCTACGACTAGGGCTATCATGTCCAAAAGCATACCCCAAAAACCGGTCGGCTGTGGGCGTATTTTGCAAAGTCATTTGGCGGAATCGAAATGCTTAGCCAAGATCCTCACATGTGCATGCAAACTCAATTACCAATGGCAAAGGAACAAAGTCGGGCTTGGCACAAAAACCGTCGGAGGAAGAGAATCGAGGTTTTCTTGGCAAGAGCCAGCGGCGACCCGGAAGAAACTAAATCGCGCCCGAGGAAAGTTGCGGGGCTTCAAAAACAACGCCCGGGGAAAGCTAGCGATCTTGGGATGAGAAAACCCTCAATTTTCGATCCGCGAGAAAAACACTTTACAGGAAGCCCACAATTTTTTTTTCCAGGAGGAACCAGAAAAAAAAAATTGAAATTTTTCACTCACAAAAAATCTTCAAAAAAAACAGCACGATTTTTCATAAAAAATCGTTAAAAAAATTCTGGAAATAATTCCAAGTAGCTAGGGCACGAAAAAATTCTAAAGGCTCGTCACCCGCTCTGATACCATGTTCATTAAATTATCAGATTGATATTATTCAATGATATATTTTTACATGAGAGCAAAGCTCTTTAAATAGATACAAAGAGATGTTTCTATAAAGAAACGACAACTAATAAAGCAAAACAAAAAAGATTCGAAGCTATCTAATCTAAAACAGAAATAGAAAAAATCTAATAAGATAAAGATGACTAAATGACCATTAATATTATTTACTCTAATACTTACTCATTTTTTCTATATCTATACATTTGACTGAAAAAGGAATGTTTGGTAACTTCTAACAAATAGTTTTCTTTATGAACTATCTTATTCACATTAATAATGCCAAGTGGTTGTTTACTGCAGTTAAACATGGGTTATTCCCAAATTTTGCTACTAAGATACCTCTTTTATATTGATAAAAGTTGAATGCAATATTTTACCAAGTTTTACTTACTAATTTTCAAATTTGGCTATAATGTTCTACAACATTTGATGGATCTGTTTTTTCTATTCAATTATTTTCTAGGCGCTTCCTCATTTTTTTTGTTCAATTATTTTCTAGGCGCTTCCTCATTTTTTCTAGATCTTATACATTTGACTCAAAAGAAATGCTTGGTAACTTCTAACAAATAGTCTTCTTTATGAACTATCTTATTCAAAAGAGTTAATTCTTCAATAATTTTCCTAATCACACCCTACAAATGCCAAGCATCAATTCCTCCTTTTATTATTGCTTGGATGATTATCAAGGATTCACCCTCCACATGAATCCTTGTGGCCCCTAACTTCCTGACTAACTTAATTGCCATTAAAGTTGTTGGTGCTTTAGCCACATTATTGGATACTTCCTTTAGTCTCATTTCCCCAATGACCAACACATTCCCATCGCAATCTTGAACAATGCTACCAGCCCCTGATGGACCCAAATTACCTTTTGATGCCCCATCAAAGTTTACCTTCCACCATCCTTCCATTGGTTTCTCCCATTTTTCCACCTTTGAAGATGAATTAATCGGATTAACCCAACCAAGCTCCTTAACGGGCCTAACAATATTTAAATTTTATTTGTGAATAGTTAAATTGAATTAGTATATGTTTCAAGACAAGGCCTCCTAGGCTAGGCTTGAAAAACTTCGTACCACGCATCACAGTGGCCAGAAAGGTTTACAGGCCTTGATCTGTACATTTGTAAGTATATTTAATATGTTAAATGATATTTTTTTTATTTCCTTGGAAAAAGTAAATGATTACATATTAATTAGTTTAACTATTCCATGTGCCATGTTTTGAAAGGAGAAATATGGCCGCCATCCAAAGCAACTTGAAAAGAATATGTTACAAAACAAAAAGTGGAACGATTTTGTAATATCCAAATGGAGAACGAGGTATAAATAGTTGAGTTTCAATAACTTAGTTGGATATAGTTGTGTTAATCTTTCAATTTGCATCTCTTGTGTTGAGTTGTTTATTAATGCGTAGGATGAGTAAATAGAACTCAAATCTTATGATTACAAGATGACAATTTATGTGCATGAATAAATAGTAGAAGGATGTAGATGAACTCAATTCATCTGACTTTATGCCTCTTGGCAGGCATTCCTCTTGAATCTCTAATATTAGGTACCTGAGACTTCCCTGTAGCTTTTACCTTTCATTGTCGTCTTTCCTCTTCACTATCAGACTCATCTCCTTTTTCCTTATCTACATTTCTGGCTTTAGCTTCTAATTCATCCCATGTTTTACCTTCCTCCTCTTCAAAATCTTCTTCTTCTTCTTCATCCTCCTATGACTCCACAAGAGTTTCATCTTCTGAACCTTCCTCATCTGATTCTGATTCCTCTTCTACATCAAAGGGTTTGTATCCTTGATCTGACTCTTCTGAATTATCAGAATCAGAATCACTAGCTTCCATATTAAAAAATTCCCAACCACCATCTTCAATAAATTTATCTGGATCATCAGTAATAGTCTTCAAAATTGGCCTCCAGTTCAAGTTCATTATGCTTTCATAATACTTTATATCCATGGAGTTCAACCATTCCTTGATGCCATCAAGTGAAGATTGAGGAATGGCGTACATGCGGAGTACATCCCACTTGAAGTCTTTGAAAACAATAGCCATATCAAATGCCTTTTGCCCAAGTCCTACTCTCTCAAGGTTAAAAATTCTCAATCTCACTAATAGTGATTACTAAGAAAGGTAATTCCACCAACTCTACCAAACAGTTTACCGTAGGAACAATAAAAGTAGAGGCTTTGAAAGGAACTCCATTAAAACCAAGCTCTCTAAATGGTATATCAAACTCTAGTTCAAAATATTTTAGATGAGGTTGCTTCCATAGCTCTCTTACTCGCTTGACAAATCCTTGAAACTTTGACTTCTTAACATTCAAAAGATAAATGGAATGTCCTCAACACCCAATAGAGCTATCCAAAAAAGCTAACTAAAAACACAAACGTGCTCCCGCACACAATGGCCTAATGGCTGGTTGTCATAGAAGTCAAACTACTGAAGTAACAACACTGACCGAGTTAACATATTTGCATCATTTGCATAAACAGCTAAAATGCATAACAAATGTCAATCAATACATTGAATTTTGAGGTGCGTTGAAATAATTAAAAAAAAAACCATGTTTTGGGGAAAATATCAGCAGTGTGGGGGAAGAAAGCATTAACCCTAATAAAAACATTTTCTTTTGTTTTTGATACACCATCTGTAAGTTTTCCTTGGATGACACTACTGAATTTCTATATGTCCTACATGTTACAAATATGGAATAACAATGCACAACTTTGTAGTGAGTCCAAAGGCCAAGGCATTCTAAATAAGGGTAGCCAAACTTGATAAGGATGCAGTCACTATTACACGTATTGACAATCCAAAATAGTCATGTAAATACAACTGCCTATGAAAACCATAATCAATCAAATTATGCACATTCAAATCTAAGTTTGAAAGCTTGCATTTCAATCCATGCATCTAATTCCTTGTTGAAGATTGAGGGTGTCAACAATAAAGCTAGAATAGCTCTCCTTAAACCATAGCTAGTTTTAAAGTGCAGTATTTCCAAATTCAAATCCACTTCTCAGCTAAGGAAAGGAGGTAGGATTGTCAGGTGCTACCTCAAACAGAGAAGGCCATAGAAAACATTGAAAAAGAAGATCAAATAAGTGAGACGGCATAGTTGTAAACCATAGATAATTAGAATTCTTGCAATGCATAGATGCTTGTGATATGAAAAAAAGGTGCTTACACATTGGCTGAATATATCTTCATCAAAATGACCAGAAAGAAATTTCAAATTTGTAAGTAAACTCTGACAGTAAAAAATAGTCATAAAAATTGGAAGTAAACTTTGGTAGACATGTAGGTGAAATTAATTCATCTGAATTTATGCCTCTTGGAAAACATCGGGATCTCCCCTCCTAAAGTTTGGACCACATCCATTACCTCCACATAAAACTGGACATCCTTGGTCTTCTTGGTTCCCACGCCATCATATGGTTATGCAAATGAAAATGAAGGAAAGTAATCATCTCCTTCTCCGCTGGCTAGAAGAATGCATGCTTAATGTTTTGATACATGATATCAGCTCTCTCTTCTGCTCTCATGGTTGAATACCGAAATCCGTTATGGTGGGCCTCCATAGTTCCAGTCATCTTTCGTCCTCTTCCACCAAATGCTGGCCTGATCCACACGTCTGCCAACCTAATTGGCTTTGTTTTTGAAAGTTGAAGTTTCTCCTGAGTCACCAATGTATCTTTCTCTTCCTTTTCAGACTCTTTTATTGCTATAGATTAGCTATGGGATTTAATCATTTGTACCACATGGTTGATGTGCTTTGAATCCTTGCATCTAAAGGAAATTTCCTTAAGATAAATACTGCTAGGGAATTTCAATGTTTTCATTGTAGTTGGCATTAATGCCGGTACCTACAACATTGAAAATTATCCTTATATAAGAATTTCATCCATCTTGTTGGCTTGTAACACTCTTGATGGTGGGCACATGAAATTTGATTCTAATTCCTCTTCTACATCAGAGGGTTCATATCCTTGATCTGACTCTTCTAAATTATCAGAATCAGAATCACTAGCTTCCATATTAAAAAATTCCCAACCACCATCTTCAATAAATTTATCTGGATCATCAATAATACTCTTCAAAATTGGTTGCCAGTTCAAGTTCATTCTACTTTCATAATACTTTATATCCATGGAGTTCAGCCATTCCTTGATGCCATCAAGTGAAGATTGAGGAATGACGTCAATGCGGAGTACATCCTGCTTGAAGTCTTTGAAAACAATAGCCATATCAAATTCCTTTTGCCCAAGTCCTACTCTCTCAAGGTTAACAATCTCAATCTCACTAATAGTGATTACTAAGAAAGGTAATTCCACCAACTCTACCAAATAGTTTACTATAGGAACAATAAAAGTAGAGGCTTTGAAAGGAGCTCCATGAAAACCAAGCTCTCTAAATGGTATATCAAACTCTAGTTCAAAATATTTTAGATGAGGTTGCTTCCATAGCTCTCTTACTCGCTTGACAAATCCTTGAAACTCTGTATTGATTTTATTTTTCATGTCCCTCTCTTGTTGTTCTTCCTCAATTTCATCAGGATCATAGATTGACCTTTTTTCCCCTCTTAAAGTTTGGACCACATCCATTACCTCCACATAAAACTAGACATCCTTGGTCTTCTTGGTTCCCATGTCATGATATGGTTATGCAAATGAAAATGAAGCAAAGTAATCATATCCTTCTCCGTTGGCTGGAAGAATGCATGCTTAATGTTTTGATACATGATATCAACTCTCTCTTTTGCTCTCATGGTTGAATACTGAAATCCATTATGGTGGGCCTCCAAAGTTCCAGTCATCTTTCTTCCTCTTCCACCAAATGCTGGCTTGATCCACAAGTCGCCAGCCTAATTGGCTTTGTTTTTTAAAGTTGAAGTTTCTCCTAACTTACCAGTATTAGCTGTAACTTTTTTGAAATTTTATTATGGTATGTGCACTTTGATATGATGTAATATGATTATGGTTTTGTCTCATATGTTGTAATATTAGATATATAACAGAAAAATAAATTATTGCATGAAATAAATAACTTTTCATTTTTTAATTTTTTTTTTTGCAGAACACGGGTCTTCCAGAAGATCAAGATAATCCTCAACATGATATAGATCCAAAAAATATTGGTTCTGTCGGTATAGATCACATAGCAGAGGATGATGATGACACAGATACGGAAGACACCGAGGCCGATGACAATGATGATGATGACAACGATGACGATGACGACGACGACGATAAGACAGTTGGTGATAGTAACCAGTGACATTCATGATCATATAGACTACATCATGGATCATTGTTGATATATCGTTATGATGACTTTTTTCATGGTTACTATCATATGTATCATTTTCACGGCCTATAGTACTATATTGTTAAGTTGTATCATATTGACATGTATCATTTTCACTATATCATTTGGACATATATCATCTTGACTTGTATCAATTTGAGTTACATAATTTATCAATTTTATTTATATCATTTGTACATGTATCATTTTCACTTATGTCGACTGTTGGACATGTATCATTTTGACATGTTTTTGATGTACTGGCATATTTGACTTTCACTTGTTTTAGTTATATTTGATAATGATATTATCAGTAATGACTTATCAATTTATATATATTAAAAGTGGTCGATGATTTTTGGATGGATATTTATAAAGTATGATGATTTTAATTTACTGTTAAGGATGGATGTTCTCAAATTCAATTAAATTATAGATATTTGACTCACTTGTTTTAATTATAGATGATGATCATGTTACAATAATTATATTGTTATTTAATCATGAGTTAAATAATTAAATTACTTTATAATCATGAGTTATTTAAGAGGCACGATATATTTAACTAATTAAATTGAAATAAAACATTTTAAATTAATAAATGGAAGCAAAACAAGAAGCATTTTTAGAAGCAACAATGGAAGCCAAACTAGAAGCAAACCAAAAAAAATCTTGGAAGCAAAACTTGAAGCAAAACTACAAGCAAAACTTGAAGCAAAACCAGAAGCAAAACTAGAAGCAAAATCGGAAGCAAACTAGAAAGCAAAACTAGAAGGAAAACCGGAAGCAAACCTGAAAGAAAAATTGGAAGAAAAACTGGAAGCAAGACTAAAAGCAAACTTGGAAGCAAAACCAGAAGCAAGACTGGAAGCAAAACCGGAAGCAAAACTGAAAGCAAAACCAGAAGCAAAACTGGAAGGAAAATAGGAAGCAAAACTAGAAGCAAACCTGGAAGCAATCTTGGAAGCAAAATTGGAAACAAACTTGGAGGAAAAACTGGAAGCAAAACTAGACGCAAAACTGGAAGCAAAACTAGAAGCAAAAATGAGAGCAGAAATGGAAGCAAAACCGGAAGCCAAATTGAGCGCCAATTTCGGTGCAATTTCTGACGTTACTTCCCAACGCTATTTTAGGTGCTAATGGAGGCACTATTATTTTACAACACTAAATCCAACGCTAGATCCGGCAAAAAAATTAGTGCAAAATCCGACATCGAGTTGACCATTCCTTTTTGTGTCGAGTTTAGCACCAACCAAATTGTTCAATTCATGACTCAAAATACAATAAAATTAGGCGCAAAAGTCAGCGTTAATTGGTTGTGTTGTGCACTCCTTTTATCTCTCTCCCCTCTACCCTTTACCCTTAACCCTTATACCCTCTATCTCTCTCTTAAGTCTCTCCCTCCTACCCCCTCTCCCTCTCTCAACTCTCTTTCACTCCTATCTCTCTCCCCTTTACCCTCTTCTTGTAACCCTTATACCCTCTATCTCTCTCCCACTCCCTCCCTCTCTCTCTCAAGTCTCTCCCTCCTACCCCATCTCCCTCTCTCAACTCTCTCACTCCTCTCTCTCTCCCATCTACCATTTACCCTTAACCCTTATACCCTATATCTTTCTCCCACTCCCTCCCACTCCCCCCCTCCCTCCCCCCCCCCCTCCCCCAATCCCTCCCTCACACTCCCCATCTCTCTCCCCGAGCAATTCTATACCCTTAACCCCTTATACCCCCATCCTCCCACCCCCTTCCCTCTCCCTCCTGCCCCTCCCTACTCACCCCATCTCCCTCTCCTTCTCTCAACTCCCTCTCACTCACTCAATATTTCTATCTCTCTCCCTTCTATCCTCTACCCTTAACCCTTATACCCTCTAACCTTAAACCCTAATTCTATCTCTCCCCTAATTCTACCCATAACCCTCTTTATAATTCCCCATCCCTCTACCCCCATCTCTCCCCCACTCCCTCCCTCTCCCCATCTCTCCCAAGTCCTCCTCCCATCCCCTCCTCCCTCCCCAAGCCCCTCCCCCACTCACCACCACCCCATCTCCCCAGCCTCCCACCCCCAATTCTTTAACCCTTATATCCTCTATCCTCTACCCTCTATCACTCTCAGACTTCCTCCCTCTCTCTCTCTCTCAAGTCTCTCCCTCCTACCCCCTCTCCCTCTATCAACTCTCTCTCACTCCTATCTCTCTACCCTCTATTCTCTACCCTTAACCCTTATACCTGAGCTACCCTCAACCCTAAACCATCAACCCTAAACCCTTAAACCCTATACCCTCTACCTTCAACCCAATACCCTAAACCATCAACCCTATAGGTCATCAACCCTATACCCTCAATTCTCAATCCTCTACCCTATACATTGGATCCTCAACCCTCATATATCTTTGTCCCTTTGTCCTCTTCTCTCCTCTCTATCTCATATCTCCCTCAATCTCCCTATCCATCCCTCTCTACTCTAATCCCTCAACCCTAGACCCTCAACCTTTAAACCCTTAAACACTCAACCCTAAACCCTAAACCCTCTACCTCAACCCTAAACCATCAACCCAAAACCCTTACACTCTAAACCCTTAAACCCTCTACCCTCTACCCAATACACTAAACCATCAACCCTATAGGTCCTCAACCCTATACCCTTAATTCTCTCTCTCACTCACTCACCCGACATTCTCTCCCCCACTCATTAACCCTCTACCCTCTACCTTAACACTTAACTCTCTCCCTCAATCCCCACTCACCCACCGACTTATATCTCTATCCCACCCCTCTATCTTTGTGCCCCCATCCCTCCCACCCTACCTAGCTTGTGGTCCCTCCCCACCCAACCCCTCCCACCCTCTTAAACCTCACTTCTACCCCTCCCTCTCTAGGTCTTTCCTCCCAATCACCTATCCTCGTGCTCCTCCCCCAGAAAACCCACCTGTGTAACCCCCCTCCCCCCCTCTATCAATCCCTCCCCACCCTACCTGCAAGTCCCTTCCCCACTCCACCCCCTCCCTCTCCTCGTCACCCTCCGGACACCCTCTCCTCCTCCTCGTCCTCCCCCTCCCTCACCCCCTTCACACCTCGCCCTCCCTTTGGCACCCTACCTACATAACTCTCTCTTTCTCACCGTCTCTCCCCCCCTCTCTATCTATCCCTCTCACTCCAACCACTTCTCTCCCACTCCCTCTCTCTTAAACTCTCACTTCCACCCCCTCTCCCTCTCTCCAAACTCTCTCTCTCTCTCTTAAAATTCTCCCTCCCTCTACAGACATACATAAATACATACATACTTACATACATACAAGCATAATACATATATACATACAATCCTACATAAATACATACATGTGTAGATACAATCTTACATACATATAGGCATACATACAATATACATGCATTGATACATACAGGCATACATACATACAAACAAGCATGCATACGTACATACATACATACATACATGACATACAAGCATACATGTACACACTCACATACAAATATATCAACATACATTCAATAGAGTAGCATTTAACATAAAGGAAGACATAATGGGAGTGCATTATACCACACTCGTGTTATGTCTTACTAGACATGTTCTCCACAAACGCAAAAAACTATGTCAAAACTAAGATATAACGCAAATGCGTTATAACATGCTCGCATTATATCTTGTTTTCATAATCCCCAAGCCTTGGGTTTGGTATTTTCCTTGGAATACCAACCCAAAGGCTTGGAGGGAATTCCCAACGACCAGAGACGTGTTTTCGCAAATTCTACAATTTTTCACATAATAGGGTTTGTGCTCACCGTCAGGATTGCACGTGGTTCAATATCAAAAAAATCGAACACCTGGTAATGTTAGGTTCTCTCTTAGCTATCCAACGATATAATTTTTTGCACTTTCTGACAATGTTAAGCCTTTCATCCATAATTTCTTTTGTTTGTGTGTCTCTTTTTTTCCAAAAAGCATTATTTGGTGTTTTATTTGTTACGAATTAACCATTCATCAAATTTTCAAATAAATTATATTTTTAGAAACTAGACTCCATTCTAATTTTAAAAATAAAAATAAAAAAATTCAATTACTTTCCAAATTTTGTAGGGGTAGCACGGCCAAAATTCTGCTTTTCAGGAAGTGTCCAATTAGAAAATTAGTAAAAAATCAAATATTCATTAAAAAATTATCAAAAAAATTGTGCATCAACTAAATATTGTTAGCTAACTTCTGACTATAGTGATTTTAAAAATACTAAAAAAATGCTCACTGTGCTAGGGTCGTACAAGAGTTGCTATGTTATGTTTTTCTGACAAAAACAACACCAATTTGTGTGCGTCCCTCTTTTGAACCCCTTAATCTCAACCATTTTCAAAATAAATTAGTAGTTTAGAAAGTAGACTTAGAGCACTTTGATCCTTGTTTTTGTTCCATTTCAAAATTTTGAGTGTAACTATCCTCAATTTCACGTCAAAGGTCAGTATTTCCTGATTTCAAAAAAAAAGTGGCCACTTAAACCCCTTTTTTGGGAACCACCTTGGTGCACTTAACCTTGTTTCAATGTGAAAGAAAGAAGCTTTTTTATTTGAATTAAATGGTTTCTCTTTGTTTAGCCTTTGTGAATTCTTGAGTATGTTATTTGGCATTGGTTTTTTTTTGCATCAATGGTATTAGAGCTAGTGTTCCTAAGTGTGTGGGAAAATCGTCGAACATGAGGTAGTCTACACTAGGACCTATGGGTAGAGAAGAGGAGGCGGTTGTGGAAAGCTCAAAAGGATTGTTTCAAATATGAGAGAAGCCTTGAGCAATTGAGAGCTAGGAAGCCGCAAAGGAAATGTCTTTGCAAATTGCAAAGTGTGTGATATGAATTGAGAAATTTGCAACAGTTGAGAGGATGGGATGGGTCTTGAGGAGGCCCATAAGAATTTTATTCTATGAACAATATTGGAAAGAAGTGGAAAATAGGAAGCATTGTGAAGAGTTTGAAAAGCTCTAGGCTAAAGTGAATATATTCAAAAAGAAGATTAAAGAGGAAATGAGAATGTGGGAAGAGAGATATGGGAAGAAGAATGTTCTCTTAGAAGAGGACAACAAAAAGAAAGAGTGTTGCAGCCTTATGGTAGGGGTTGAATGTAAGAAAAAATATGTGGGGTTAGCCCACACAAGTGAAGAAGATGGTGAGGTTCAAGTTGCAGAGACATCAAGTGAATAGAGTGCATTGTGTGAAGTGGATGAAGAAGGTTTGCAATTAGAAATTGTGAACATGGGTGATCCTAAGTTTGGCAAGTGGGTTGGTGAAGAAGAGGATGATTTGATAATGCAATTAGAAGCAATCGAAAGAGGGTGGAATGAGAAAATTTCAAATAACACAAAGGTTGCAGCAAGATGTGAATGTGAAGTTGGAATTTACTAATGATTCCTTGTTTGAGAATGATGAAGGTGAAGATTCCCTGATAGAAGAACTTGATTAATTGTTACAGAAGGTGGATGATGAGTCACAAGATTATTATTCTAACATTGTTTTTGGTGTAGAAAATTAGTTTGTAGTAGTAGAGTGTTTCTAAAGGCACCAACAGAGTGACAAGTTGCATTGAAAACAAGGTGAAAGAAGAAGAAAAAGGTACAACAGTAAAAAAAGATAAGGTAAATTTTGATTTTAAATTTAGAGGTGATGACTATTTACCATTTAAAGAAGAGTTTGCAATAGTGGAAAATGAAGTTGTAGTTGTGAATGGGTATATGAATGTTGCATGCTTGTGCATAGAGGTTGTAGATGATGGTGCAAGAGGAATTTGGTGGAGGTGGTCAGTTTGTGGTGGGTTGGATCCCATAAAGAAGGAAAGGAGGAAACATGAGATATGGCAAAGGAGGATGGTCTATAGTGGATGTGAGTCCACAAAAAGAAGGATGAATAGAGTGCACACTTGGTGAAGGAGAATGACAAGTATCCCAACGAATTGCTGGAAGAGGCAAAGGAAGAATTTTTTTTGTCTAAATCAATGATGGGGTTCACTACAGGTTTTCCACAACCTAAAAGAGTAGTCCTACTACTCCACTCCATTTTGTGAGTTCTACTCACAAAATTTTTCCTACTCGATGTGTCTGATGCAGGAGCATCGAGGCAGATTAGCAATCAGCATCAACCAAAATCAAGCTTCAGGTTTTAATTTCAGTTTTGGTGTGTTTTACAGTTCATTTAGCATCTCATGGCTTTGGAAAAGTTCTCTGTGTGCTCAAATATAAATAAAACTAGTTTTATCAAATCATCGTTTTAAGGCTCTGCAAACACTTTTCAAAAATTATTTTTGGAAAACTCATAAGGATTGGAGTAGAATACTTTGATAGAGGCATTCTTGAAGGTGGCATGTGAAATATGCAAAAATATTAAAGTCATACATTTTTCAATTTGAGAGATTTTAATGTCGAAAGTTTGTTAAAAATTATTAGCAAATTATGAAAAGTTTAATGTCTCATGATTTTGGAAGGATGGAGTAAAATCCTTTTGCAGGGGTCCATGGGATACCATTCCAAGCTTGCACACCAATTTTTGTGCGAATCAGATAACTTACATTTTTTCGCCTGCGAGCACTCATTTCACACTTGCAAAGCACCAATTTGCTTAATTTTATTTTGCAAAGGTATTATGGAGGCCATGGAAGTCAAATATCAATTTTTATTTCATGTTTAATTGTTTATCTATTGCATAAATCATATGGGGTGTTTGGAACATAAAAGAGGTAAAAAAATCAAGATTTTAGAGCTTTTAAAATTCCCATAATAGAGACAAATGCCCCTTGAGTAAAGGCAGAATTTGGAGGAGTTTCTAAAAGTTTAAATGCCTCATTGAATAAACATAGTATATGTAGAGCTATTCTTGGGGGAGAGTTGGGAGCCCATTCTCGGGCAATAATGGATGATTTTCATGCATTTTTTGGGGGTTTTTGAAGAAAAACGTGGGAAGAAGTTTGTGAGGAATGGGAAAGAGAAAGATGCCTCTGTAGAAGTATCATTGGGGGTTTTGTGTTGCAAATTTGAGAAACACCAATGAAGAGAAGATAAGGCACTAGTGTGTGAGAGGTGCAAAGATTTTGGAGTTGTATGAAAGTTTGAACAATAGCAAGAAGAGCTTTGGGGCAGCAAGAAGAAGCTACAGGAAGAGTCAAGAAAGTCCATTTCTTGTGAAGATTTGAATCTTAAGTTGTATTGAATAAATTTGTAATTGTTTCAATGTGAAAGAAAGAAGTTTTTTTATTTGAATTAAATGGTTTCTCTTTATTTAGCCTTTGTGAATTTTTGAGTATGTTATTTGACATAGTTTAAGATTACCAAGAAGGCCAGAAAAGTCTTCTTATCAAATGGATTTTTAAATTCCAAGACTTTTTCTTCGATGTGTGGTTGTACTTCCAACACACCATTATTGACAATCATACCTAAAAACTTACAAGAGTCTTGATACCATTGAATTTTATTTAGGGACAAAAAATTCCCAAAATTAAATGCTCACTTATAAAATGTTTCAAGATGAATTTTATGGTCATAAATTTTTTTGCTAGAGATAAGAATATCATCAATATATACACAAAGAAATTCTCCACATCCTCTAAATATGGAATCTATTCACTCTTGGAAATAAATAAAAGAATTCATCGATATGAGAGGAACCTCAAGATTTTTCAAGATGTGAAGCTGGTTGTCCAACATTTGTGGTGGAAGATTTTGCATTCTTTGGGAGAAACTATTGCGGCTAAGTGTGACTTCTAGGAGAGGTTGCCTGTTGCACTCGTCTCAATCTTCCTCTTTAGAGTGGAGCTACTCAGAGTGTTGGTCAAATAATGAGAAACAGATGTTGCCATCCTCTTTGGAAGATAAATAGGGAGAGGCATTAGTGTCCTCCTCCTTAGGGTGTGTTGAAAATCAATACAGATGGTTCTTCTTGTGGAAATCTAGGTCATCCTAGTATTGGAGGTGTTGGGCGGACTAGTTCTGGGACTGTTGAGTTTATCTTTTATGTTTATAAGGGTTGGTATACTAACAATGTGATGGAGGCTCTTGCCATTTTTTGTGTTGTGGAGCGCGGTTGTGCTCTTGGGTGGAGATAGATCATTTATGAATCTAATTCTTAGGTGGTAGTGACCTTGTTGAAGAGGCAATAGTTAGAAGATGTCAGTTGGAATTTGGCTATTATTATAAAACAAAATCTTAATCTATGTGCTTCCTTGGATTATGTTTCTTTCTGTCATATTCCTCGAGAATGGAATGGGGTTGCGGATTGTTTGGCTAAATGGGCTTTTAATCATTTGCATGGTTGGAATATTGTGGAAAGGGGTCAATTACCCCTGAACTTGTCCCAAAAATTGGACCAATTAGTGGAGATTGACAAGGATGTATAATGCCCTTGCTTTGTACTGCTCTATTTTGTTTTGAATAAATTTTAACCCCTCTTTTAGTTAATGACATGACAGTCCATTCATAATGACCAAATAGATAGCTGATTTTTTTTTGTATTGGTCTTCTTCCTTGATTCTGAGATAATAAAATCTTGATTTACAATTAAACTAAGAAAACACTTTGGAGTTAGGAACTATTTCTAATAGATAAGATTTATCTGGAATTGGATATGGAAAAGGAAGTGTGATAGCATTTAATGGCTTGTAGTTGATAACATTCTCTTCTTCTTTTTCTTAATATTTATTAATCATAAATGCACAATAACAGAAAGGCGACTAAGAGAATTTAATATACTTTCCTTTTTTTAGCTCTTCTATTGCTTGTTGCGTATTTGTATAATCATGTGAAGCAATAGGTATCTTTTATCTGGTTTAACAATCTTTCCTGGTTATAACTTAATCTCCACCATAGGCATCTCTTTTTCCTAGAATTTTTGTGAATTTTTAGAGCATATATTCTTGACAAGTTCTTTTAATTATGCTAATGGTTCAGAAGTATGGATCCTCATTGTTGTTGGATATTTTTTTGATGCATAAATTAATCTAGGAGGTTTAGTCTTTTTTCACCAAGAGTGAACATGATGTTTATATTTGTACATCCATATGGAGTATATCTATCAATGAAATTTCCTCCTAGTAGGATGTTTATTGGCATCAAGTGCATAGCAAAGAAATCACATGGAAAATATATCCTTCTATAATAATCTTTTGTTAATGTTTATATTTGTCACAGACAAATTTGTTTCCCTAGACATCAACAATTGTTTTAACTACATTGTTCTCATTCATCAATAATGGGATATTTACAAAAGGATAAATATGCACTAGTATCAATTTGAGCATCATAGTTTTTCTTATTTATTATAACTAAAATATAATAGCAAAACTTTCCACTTAAAAGAGCTATTAGGTAGTCTAGTTTTAATTTAGAACTAGGATATGGTAAAGCAAATAATACAAGCTTAACATTAGTTTGTTCAACAACATTTAAGATTTCTTATAGTATTTCTTAGATTTTGATTGAAGAAGGAGAGCACTTGGGAATATCAAACTATTAAAAAAAAAAAGAATTTTCTTGATAAAATGGCTTTGTAGGAGTAAATGAACAATCTTGTAGACAAACATCAAAATCATCAAGAGTCTTTTGTATTTCATTTTTTACTAACTTTTTAGTTGGCTTAGCTTTCACTTCCTTTTTATAAGGCTTTATTCTAGCAAATTTAATTAACACTCAAGAGGATGTAGAACATTCTTGTTCATCATAATTGTTATGGAATTGATTCATATCTCTATTTGTTTCTCTATATGCACCTTTTGATTTTGGGAAGCCTCTACACTATTTGTTCATTATTACTGCAAGTATCTCATTGCCAACATCTAGTTCAGAAGATTTATCTGCTTCTTGAAGGACTTCAGCAAGATCATTAAGTTATTATTCATCAACATCAGTATATTCTTCAATGTATGGTTCATAAATGTTATCTTGCATATAAAGATCTTCATCTTCATCTACAAGATCCCACCATGCTACTGTGTCAGAGGAGTAAATATATTTCATTGTAGGATTTTTGTATGAGCATTGAGGGGATTTATGGCTTGGCCGAATAAAAATATAACAATTTTTTTTTTATTATCTTTGCTTGGGGTAGTTTTGCAGTTTAAATAACGATGCTTTAGAGCATAGGAATGCTTATGGGGAAAAGAGTGGCATTGGTAGGAAATATTTGTCTTCTTATAATAGATTTTTGTTTACTTTTGTAAAAGGATTGTAGCAATAGTATCACTTTTAGGATATAATGGAGCAAGATGTTTGGCTTGATGACATTTTTACAATTAGAGATAAACTTGAATACCTAGTCTCGAGCATACTGAGTAAGATCACTTATTATAGTATAGTTAAGGTATATTCCTTGATTTGTCGTGTAATTGAGAACTTTATCAAATAATTGATAAGAAAGTCCTTCTAGATACTTGATTTTAGCAAATGTGAGTTTTTCTTGTTCCATATCATAAATTAATATTCTAAATTGATTAGAATATTCTTCAAAATTCTTAAGATAGCAACACTTCATCTATAAAATTATTTTCACTTGCCTTTATCTTTTACATATTTCTCCAGGATAAAATTCTTGTACCAACAAATTATGAAACAATTGAAGAGCATTTTTGTATACTACTTGATCTCCTTCAATTTTTACTACATTATAAACATGTGCCTCCTTTTTTGCATTTGTTTTGTAATGCCACCAATTATTGGTTATTCCCCATAAATATTGTATAGGAAGTCTAACTACATATCCTAGTGTGATATGAGTAATATTAGCAATAACTCCAAAGACATTAATTCATGCTTGAATGTATGGAGTTGGATCTCTTATATTATCAATGTTGAGATACTAGAGTTGCACTAGATACTGAATGTATGTAACAAACAAATTTGATGCATATGTTCTTTACGTATCTTTTTATGGACTTTGAGTTGAAATTTCTTTGTTGAAGATGATAATGAAGATGAAGAAAGAATTATTTCAAAAGATAAATTTGTTGTTTCTTCATCTTTTAACCAATCTAATGCATTAGCTAAATCCTCTAATGTATCATCAACTTTATCAAATTTTGTAAGAATTGCTAATCTTATGTATATTATTTAAAATCTAGTCAAATTTTTTCAATACTTTTGTAACTTGTTATTTATCATCATTTTGTTTCTTTTCTAGAGTATTCATTGTTGTATGAGTTTTTAACACAAAATTTACTACTTTTGATACCTTTTTATCTATAGTATTCACAAATTCTTTTATATTCAAAAAATATTTACACAGATCATCTAAATTTCTTGAAGATGATCACAAAATCTTCCAATATATTTTTTGTGTCTAAAATCTAATGATGGATCATTTTCTTCTGCCTTTGAAGGTTGAAAAGCATATTGAAACATAGACATATATCCATATGTTGTCTTCTAATATCCTCCAAGAGGAGGCCATCTTCCATCTTTATACAAAGTAATATCTTCTTCCTTATACCACTGGAGTGTTCCTTCTCTAGGAAAAGTTTGAACCATTCCATAAAAAGGTTAATGTTTCCTTCATAATTATTTTACCCTTTTCTTTTTCTTTTTCTTTGCTATAAGGATCTAGACCTTGAATATGGGTCCATCTTCTAGTTCAACAATTAAATTAGCCTTTATGTGGTTGGAAGATGAACTAAAAGAAGATCTAACCAATTGAAAAGAAACCTAAAAAGGACTATTACATAACTGTTTAGAAGATATGCTTCTAGGAATAAATATTTATGTGATTGTCTTTGACTTCGTGAACTAGTCTTGTAGCTTCTAATAATTTGGGTGATACATTTTTCATCCATTCAATTTCCATCCTAAATGAATATCTATACTATTTATATGCCCCTTTTGAAGTTGGACTTCACCATTAAGGTTTTAGGCATAGGGTAAATTTTCAAGAATCTTAGGATGATTGGTATTAATCATGAAATACAAGACTTGTATTTGGACTGAAGCATATTTGAATTCACCAAACATGTTTAGACTATTAAAGGAAGAGAAAATTCCCCAACAATCTAAAGATTCATGTTTCACTTCTGAACACCCATGATCTCTAGCAACTATAGTAAAGTTAGGATAAAAGGCAAAACAAACAAAAATTTTAGACAACCTAGATAAACTTGATAACTGACAAGCATGTGCATACTAAACTTGTCTTCTATCACACAAAGCTAAATATGTAACAATTTGGATATTTTCAAGCACACATGATCCTATATAGACAATATTACACCAAAATGCACAAAATTGACATCCCTATGTTTTTTGATGTATTCAATCTCTTCTCTAGGAAGAATAGATAACATTTTAGTTTGGAAAGTTTGAGCAAGATCCTATTCTAAGCTTAACTCAACAACCTTCATTCTAGGTATCACAAAATGCTTAAAGGTTAATCTAGAGACAAAATTCTTTACGATATTGGGATGTAAAGCACTCTTCTTATATACACTTTTTGCTTTTAATATAGAGGGTTTATAGCTACTTATAAATCATGTAATCATTTCTTTAGATGTGTTAATCTTTGAAACTTCTTCAAATTTTGAATCATCTTTTGTAGGTTGGATTTGAGGAAGCTCATATAATCCTTCCATACTAGCTTCATTGATTCTCTCAACTCCATCAATAGAACTAGCAAATCTTCAAAATTCAACCATTTTTAGGCAATGAGTTACAAACCAAGCTCTAGGATAACTTATAAGGGTTTTACAAGAGAGTAGTACTCAATCCACAAAAGGAGAGTACAACAAGTGTCAATGGACAATAGCAACAACAACAATAACTGAAATAGATGATAGAAAGGGCTCAATCTCAACTCATAGGGAGAAACCCGACAATAATAAACACTTTTCTATACCCAGATATAACTCATACAATCTTACTGATGACTCGTGTTAATTTTTAATGGCTCATCTATTATGCTGACATTAAGATATTTGACAAGATCTAATACCATTTGGACTTAGAGGTCACGCAAGTAGATGAAAGTGGGTAAAAATAGTAGTGGAGGCTAACAACCAAATGGTTACGGCTTCTTTATATTACTGAAAGAAAAGAATTACAAGATACAATAAATGTACAAACTTATATTTGCAACTATTCTTTCTAATACTCAAGATCGTTGTACATAAATAAATTATTATATATATACAAAAAAATTAATAGTCTCATAAAAATAAAAGATTCCTAGAAATAAATATTATAGTGCGAATAAAAAAGTGGAAAAGTGAAGTGACAAAAAAAATATGGTAGAGGGAAAATATACAAAGATTTTTGTGGTAGAATATTCTAAAAATATTGTACAATTTATTTACATGTGAAGACATGGTGGACCCTTGTACAAAAAGATATGGAAGATTGAATCTTGTGCAAATGAAAATCTCCACATGTAAATTAAAAAATCTTTGTACAACATAAAATATATTTTATCTATTATAATCTTTTGTATCATGTAAAAGTGAAGATAGACAATGTCAACCAAATTTATTTTGGTAGATATTCCTCCTTCACTTTAATATAGACAAAAAAATAAAATTGATGTAATAAAGCGAGGACTGACAATGTCTGCCACTTGGCATGATAATCCTTATTTTCTTTATTTAGTAGATACCATGTTAGAATATGTAAGTTGGGGGTGTGATCGGATCCTCAAGTCATTTGAAGAATATAAATAAGCCACTCCCATACTCATTTGGGCATCGATTATTCGAATCAAGTCTTGAACATCGAGTAGTTAGTAGGTGTAAATCCAAACCATGAAGTCTTTATCAACATATTTCTAGTATGCATCCAAAGGCTCTTCATGAACATCAACCCATTCTATGGTCAATAAGAATTCAATATTGTTGTGGCATTAGTGGGTCCCCTAGCTCCCACTCCATGGTTTCAATTTAATTTTTTAACATATATATTTGTTGCTCAAAGTTTTATGGATTTTTAAGTAAGCAAAAATTCCTACGAGTTTATGCTTTTATGATTTTTATAATTTATAATTTGAAACATTATTAGTGACTTTTTTAAATATCATTTGGGATTTGATAGTTTAACCTTCAACATTAAATGATATTTGTTGGTATTGTCCTTGTAGTCACAAGATTCCATCATTTTTTCTTGAACTATTTCAATATCCAACCATGTTTGTCCACCATTAAGAGTCTTCTACATTTATCAAATCTAACTTTTGACAAATAGAAGTAATCACCACCCTTATAATTAAGAAGGTATGTATTAATTGTATTAATCTCACTTATTGTTAATATACCGGCCTTGATAAATATGGCATCATTTTTTTAATCAAAAACATCCTACATAGTTTTAAGGAACTAAAGGTGTTTACAAGAAAATATGAAGCCCAACATATGGTATGCTTAGAATTGAACAAACTTATTGGGAATGTCACACCGTATTTGTTAATATCAAATACATTGATATATTTTTCTCTTTCACCAAATGGTTATTTTTTGTAGTCGATAATAGACATGTGGAGGAAATGGGTTATCCATGTCAACTCTACTAGTTCTAGCTAGTGTTTGTCAAGGTAGAGGATTCCATTGTAGGAAAGAGAGGTGAAGAGCACAAGGTATATAAATTGAGATACAATGACTACAAATGATGGACATGTCTAAATTGATATAAAATAATGGAGGTGGGAAATTCTCTAAGTGAAGGAGTGAGCAAGGTCAAGCAAGAAAATTAAGATTTTTGAACACTCGGAACATTGTTTGAATAGCAAGCAATAGGTGTATTATACTTTGTAGTCAATAGACATATGCTATTTATTTATGTGGGAGTCTCGACTTATAGGATAATTTGTGTGGCGATCTCAAATTTCTAATATACTGATTATTTTTGTTCTTCTTACTCAAAAACACATGCGTAGCTACTACATTTTTCTTCTTCCTTTTTTTATTTAAATTATTTGGATTATTTCACACAACAACTTTAGCTCATTGATGTTACAACTTAAACTAAATAAATCAAAAACTTCATGATGTAAAAGTAGCCAAATTCACAATTATAAATGTATCTTTGCTAAAGATTTATAACATACCTACCATAGTGTCATGTGAACCACATTGATTTTTTTTTAAATGATTAATGAAAATATTTTTTAAATCAGACTCCTCGGCACTAGGACATGTACGTACATGACAATTATAAGTTTAAATTAGTATTGTTGTACATGAGTATAATGGTGAAAATTCTTAATTTTGGGTTTGCTTTGATAGAGTTGTCATCTATGCAATGAGAAATGAACAAGTGGCATGATTTATTTTGAAATTTGGTACATAACTCAAGTTTGACCCAATCTCATATACAATTTGTATTAACTTGGCTTCATTGTCTCTATAATATCATACTATTTGTCTATATATGAATTGTAAGTCACCATGTATATGAATAGATCTAACATTGAGGAATATGGAAACTCTTATCTCGATAATCAATGTCTCTTACTCAACCACATTATTGGTGCATTAAAAACCAAGCCAAAATGATAAAGGTACAAGGTCAAACAACCAAGAGATTAAAGTCACTCCCACCCTTAAACCTTTTGGTGCAAGTAGAGGATATATTAACAATAACTTGTCCTTTTATCAATTTTTGGGAGATGAGTTTAAGACAAACTGAAAAAATAACATCAGTAAATTTATAGCCCTACCTAATAGACTAGCTTTCTACAACATATTTCAAAAGGATATTCTTTTATAATGGCATGTGTCTTGGCACAAATCATGTAATTCCTAAGATTTTGTGATGAGAAGTCAATGACCAAACACAATACCTCCATAGGTAAATACCATGTTGCATACTTAAACAATATGCAACTAATACAATAAATTGCATGTTCTTTACCATTTTCATAATTTTGAGCCAACAATAGTGGAATCCATGGTTGAAACATATAAGAGATTACCATGGATAATAGGCACGAGTACTAAAAGATTCAAATTTTCAAATTCATTTTGACAATCTTCATTGTATTCCAATTTAAAATAACCTTAAATAACAATGTGAACGGTAATGTCCCCCAAGGTGTGATAATAGTAGTTTTATGTTGATCTTGAGGGTTAGTCCTAATTTGATTACAACCCAAGAATTCATCTAGCAATGATAAAAACTCATGTCTGGTGGAATCTAATCATATCAATATTAGGAATAGTGAAGTCATCATGATGATATTATTTGTTAACCTCTCTAAAATTGTTACAAATATGGATAGAGCCGTTAGGTTCGAAATTTTAAAAGTTGAAATGTGTATATTAAAAGATAGCATTCAATACTTATATTAAAATGTAAGCACCTCTTCAAATATTCTCAAGGTGAGTGCCCTATGGTATGACTTATTTTAAATACCTTTATTAATAATGGCTAACACATCATTTGTAAAATGCATCATTTGACTTATTCATGACATCACCATTGATTTGTCTTCTCCTCAGATGAAGTATCTTGGACATAGAAACATATTTCTATTACTCAAAATTTGATTACCCTAACAAATTCCTCTTTGCTAAGTTGAAGCTTTCAAGAGTGGCCAAGATCCTCATCACTAAACATGGTCCACAACAAATCCTATTAATAGATGGAGAGAATTTGTGTCATCACTCAAGGTTGCAATTTATCCTTCTTCCTACAAGCAATATTTGAGCATTTTGAGTATATCCATTGTCTTTAAGGTGTGCATTTGTTGGTCCAGAGCTTCATCTTTCAATTCAAATACCTAAGAATTCTTCTCAAAGTGCTAGATGAAGCTCAAAATTTTCCAACTGCCTAAGGTTTCTTCTCAAGGTGACAAGTGAAGCTCAAGCTTTCATCCTCAAGTTCAAGAGAAGCCATCAATCACATATTTTCTGGGACAAGAAATGTGTTCATCTTCACACATAACTAACCAATCACTTCTATTATTGATAATAGATTGCAAAATAAAATCTCATTGTGAAGTCTTTTGCTTAGAAAACCATATCAATATGACAAGAAAGTGTGATCCAAAACATTCCAAAACACGTACACATTAAAAATTAAATTAAAAAAAAAATCAACACAATTCAACGACCAAGCTTTTTCTAATACAACTTCGGACGAGTGCCCATCCAACACATAACTAATATGTCACTTCTATTATAAAAAATGGCTTGTAAAAAATCCCTTTGATCCTCATCCTCAGCCATATTCTCTTGGCTAGGAGGAAAGTGGTTCGTCTTCTAGGATCACATTTGCACACTTGCATTTACTTTTGGACCCAAATTTGTGAACAAGACTAGATGTGGCGTGACTTCGATGTATTTTTGAAGAATCTTGCTTAGAAAACCCTATCAATATGATAAGAAAGTGTGATATAACGCTTTCCTCAACACCTACACATTAGCAGTTGTCACCAATCATGTAAAGTAAATAGACAGACATTTCAAATTACTTGAACATATTGTTGTATATCCCACCTCACACTACCACATAAGAAGTCTCCTAATTTAAGACACTCATGAATCATCTCAAAACTTATCATGTTCCGGTGACACTTATATCCATGCTACTCTAAGAATTTGTAATTCCAATTTAGTGGCTCTTTTGCATAGATTCGTCCTAATACGGTGCTTGCTACATTCTTGCTTAAAAACCATACAAAAAAGAAACTGCAAAATGAATTAGAAGCACCATTTAGAATAGATCTGAGCCTAGCAATGCAATCAAAAGGCGAAGAAATAAGCAACAATTCCCAACTAATTATAGGTAGGCACTACACTACCGCTCAACAGTGTCCAACATTGCTCCCTGACAAGATTTGACTAGTTACCTTCCTAGGCATTGGTGTCTTTTAAGTCTTTGGATGCTTATGAGAGAATGAATGTGCTTAAAAATCATAAATGAAAGTGTAATGATGTCATACACTGTATGCAATCAAGTTTTTGCACATTGTGCACCTGTATACTCTCATTGTATAATTGCACCTGTAACAACCTTATATGCAATTGAGTAGGGATACCTTTCATTTAATATTTGTACGCAGTCATTCAACAATTGTCAATATTCTTTCCGCAATTGCATGCAGATACAAACTATCTTGCTTTTTAGAATAAGGATAATATTCTCCAATCTTGCTTTCCATAATCATGAAACTAACTTCTCTTTGATTTTTTCCTTTTTCTTTAAAGTTTTAAACCGTTAAGAGACGTCGTCTTATCTAGTATCTCATCAGTTTGAACAAGAGTGTGTTTCATCTTGAGACACCAGCAAAAATCCAACTCATCTGTGTTCGAATTCTGAAATTTGATTTTTGGCAATCATTCTAGCCCTAAATCTTATTATGCATTCAATGGGTCACTTAGCCAAAAACTACTATAAACCTAGTTTTACCCTCCTTTCGTTAGGTAGAAACACTGCCAAGCACATCCAAAAATCCAACACTCATTTGTGTTCAAATTTGAAATTTGATTTTTGGTAATCATTCTAGCCCTAAATCTTACTATGCATTCAATGGCCACTTAGCCAAAAATTACCTATAAACCTAGTTTTACCCTCCTTTTAGATAGAAACACTGCCAAGCACATCCACTCTCACAAGCATCCAAACACTTACAATTGATCAAGAAAACTCCATTTTTGTGTAGGGCAGCAAGATTGTAGATTGGGAGCACAAAGAGGCCCTAATGCCATAGCTTTCCTGTGATCTCTTTCAGACCCCAAGCTATGAAGTTCAACAAAATTATTCATAAAATCATACTCAAACAAGATATTTTTCCACTGACACAGAATTATTTCAGAACCATAAACAACATAAACTATTTTTTTAAAACAATAAATGTGTCTAAAAATAAATATTCTCCAATCTTGCTTTCCATAATCATGAAATTATCTGACATGATTAAGCTACAAAGCCATCTTGTTGATACAAAGATGAAGCCAAATCACACTCATATACACCATCTAATTCAAAACAAGTAAACCTGGTCCAAGCAAAGAACCTAATTCAAAAACATTTTATATACTATCTCGTTCTTCAATAGAGCCTTTACATTAATTTATAAAGATAATTGTTTGCAATAGTAGGCACAATGAAATTGTGCATAAAACAAACAACAATACAGAACAACTTCGAGACAAAACACAACCAGATGGCATTTAAAAGTCTCATTTAACCATGTACGTACAATAAAAGCTTCAGATCTCACACTAGTCTGGCCAACTAGGACACCAGTTCTAATACTATAATAACAAGACACAGGAAGAGTCCACGAATGAAAGTTTATCTAAACCATTGAGAGAATCTGCCTCAGCTGTATTACCAGACAAACGACAATCTAAATTCCACCACGAAGACGAAGAACATGCAAGCATTGTAGTCCATGAGACCACAACTCTTTGAGGCATTCTGTCAAACAGTTCACGTGCCTTGCCTATGCTTTCACATTTTGCATTCACGTCACCTGCCCATTGCATTTGCTTGAAAGTTTCTAAAGCCTTTCCAACAAATCTATTTTGTGCATACTCCTGAATATTATAATCCACCAGAGTGCAAGCCTCTTCAAGCTGTTTTCCTGCAAAATTCAGTCATTGGTGTCAAAGCTGTCGACTTCTAGTGTCATAGCCTTAACAGTGAGGGTTTTGACAAAGATTTGCATACCTCCCCTCAGACGAAGCACAAAATGCAGGGTGGATTCCTTCTGAATGTTATAATCAGCTAACGTTCTACCATCTTCAAGCTGCTTTCCAGCAAAAATAAGCCTCTGCTGGTCGGGGGGAATTCCCTCCTTGTCTTGAATCTTGGCCTTCACATTGTCGATTGTGTCTGAGCTTTCCACTTCAAGGGTAATGGTCTTTCCAGTCAGGGTTTTAACAAAGATTTGCATTCCTCCCCTGAGGCGGAGAACCAGGTGGAGTGTGGATTCCTTTTGGATGTTGTAATCCGCAAGGGTTCGTCCATCCAAGTTGCTTTCCAGCAAAGATAAGCCTCTGCTGGTCTGGGGGAATACCTTCTTTATCCTGGATCTTGGTTTTGACATTGTCAATGGTGTCTGAGCTCTCAACTTCCAGAGTAATGGTTTTGCCAGTAAGGGTTTTCACAAAGATCTGCATCTTCAAGAATAAAGTCAAACCTTACAAATAATCTGCAATATAACAAGAATTCGTGTCAGCAGCACATTAGAAACAACACCGAGCTTAAATATCAACTCAGGACCAAAATACTGTTGATTGACGAATGCTACCTATTACCCTAGCAGCTACAAACTCATCTATCAAGAAGAAACAAAGGTCCTAATTTGGAAATAACACCAAGAGAGAATTGAAGGATGCATTAGAAATTGAATGGCCATAATATCAACGTTAGGATATGCCACAACAATAAAACGAAGCTGTTTTATAATGGCATCCCTTAAGACGCCAGCCAGGAAACGGGAATTAAAGCATATCAAGAAAATCAATGGTTTCATAAAGAGTGCATAATATCATTAGTTGAACTCTTTCAGAAAATCTGTCATATTTTGGTACACAGAAAAAACCACAGAATCTCGTTGTTTAATACAAGTGATTCATAATTATGCATATGACAGTTTATTGAGATTTATATTGGAGTTATTTTTTTATTCATAATTTTAGAAGTAGTTTACAAGAATTCATTATTGTAATTGTGAATGATAGATAACACTCATTGCATCTTAGATGATATCCATAGAGAAAGTAAATTGTAGAACTATTTTGACTCAAAACACAAAATACATTTACCATAAAATTTCCCCACAATAAAATCCACTTAATTTGTTTGAAAAATTAATAATTTTGAACCATTCATTTAATCACCTTTAAGAAAAAAAAATTTAAGCATAACTCGTATCACTTATCCGAACATTCAAAATTTTAACTCTAATACTATTTTCATAATTGTCATTATGAAAAAGGTTTTCAAAATATAATTTTATTGCTAGCTGCAATTTTAGAAAATGGATATTTAAAGCATTGATAAAAAAAATGTGAGATAAAAAAGTGAGAACAGGAGATAGACAGACACAAATAATAAAAGCACAGAAGATTGACAAGCAAACAAACTGGTGTGACATACCTTATACATCATTTTTAGAACACTTAAATATATAAAATATTGTGCTCACTTCATACAACATTTCAAAACAATTTTATATATATAACAAATAATTTCTTATAAATTAAGATTAAAAATTTATAAAATTTGTAATATTTATCAAATTTCTTAATCAAAATTGAAGCAATATCAATGATAACAAAAAGATTAAAATAAAACAGTTCAAAAATAAAATCTAAAATCTTGCAAATTCTGTCAAAAAAAAAAAAAAATTACAAATTCAGAACACTTAAATATTGACATTGAAATGAAAAAAAAAAAGCAAGCGTGGAAAACAATGAATCGAAATATCATTAGAAATAATTATTGACAGACACAAATAAGAAAAGCAGAAGGCAGTCTCAAAAGAAAATTGAAAAATGTTCAAAAGACCATCATCGTGATGAAAATCTGGAAAATCTTACAAAAGTTTTAATTTCAAAATCTAAGGAAAATAGATTATATATAGGTTTTAGTATGAGTATGTCCTGATTTAAGTTTAAAACCCAATCTATCATTCAATTATAAGCCAAATCGTGGAAAAGAAGGCCGATAACCTCCATTAAAATTTACAAAGAGATGGGGGAGTATGATTAAGCCACGAGTGTCAACTTAATTTCTTAAGATATTTTATTTTTATAATTAAAAAGAAAAATAATTTTATTAAATAATCAATTTTATGTTTCTTACTTTCTCTGGGTAATATCCTTTAGTAATATTGAGAACTATTTTCATCAAACCTCCTTTATTTTAATGATAGAACACAGAAATATAACCGTAATGTAAAAATCATCTACAAAATTTAAAAAACTCTGTTGTTCTATGGATTATGAAAATCTTTTTTGGAAAATGAAACAAAAGGTTTGAAAAAGAACTGAAACCCTAATAAATTTGTATTTCATGCAAACCCCTCCAAAGCCATTCGTTCACATTAACAATGAAACCCTTCCGACAAAAACAGTAACTTACAATGACGTATGATAAAAAGAATACAAACCCTAAGTACTCCGTTTTCACCATTAACCAGCAAAAGCACAAACATAGAAAGAACAACCAAAAAAAAAAAATTAAAAGAGATGACTACATGTAATGAAAAGCCTTCGCCAAGTCTGTTACGATGAGAGGAGAGGAACATACAAAATGTAATAGGGTTGATAAAAGTTGATGCACCCCGCTGACGGTATTTATAGGTGGTTGTTGAGATGCAACCCGACAAACCCTGTGACATTTCTAATACCCTCTTTTTATTATTTTTATTTATTAATTAGGTTTTAATATTTGTTTTTAAAACTTATCTTATTAATTAGGTTTTAATATTTGTTTTTTAAACTTATCTTATTAATTAGGTTTTAATAAGTTTTTTAAACTTATCTTAGGTTTTAATATTTGTGTTTTAAACTTATTTTATATTTACTAGTTTGAATGGGTATGGGGAGAGTTTTTTTATCGAATAAAATTTTGTTAGGAATAGATTTTTTTAATGAATGTGTTTTACTTAATTTAAAATAATATTATAATATTTTAAAAAAATGGATTGTAAAAAGTACATTTAAGAGGAGATCAAGTTTGAACATTGACAAGTTATAAGGTTAAGTTCAAATAAAATAACATAAAAACTAACTAATTAAAGTAATTTCAACAAAAGGGGGTCTTTATATCAATATTCTCTCATAGATCACTAGAGGCAAGATTATCATCAATCAAATCTCAACAAGTGAGTGCACGCTCCTCCTTAGGGGTATCCTTTGAAGGCTATTGAACATGTACTAAAGAAATAATCAACTCTAGCTAAGGTAAATTTTCATAATTAGGCCAACTAGGAGCACCATACCCATGAGAGGAGTCAAGCCACCTAGAAGTACCCTGCCTACGTGATCATGACGATTGGGACCAATTATAGATAATATTGTCTTTGTTTCCTCGAGGTTGGAAGCCACAAGATTGGGACAACAATCACTTTTGGTGAAGTGGCTACAACCCTACCAGTGTCCTCAAGAAGGGGAAGAGGAAGGAGGTAGAACTCTAGCAACATTGCAAGGAGCATTACGCTAATGGTCTAGTGGCTCTTACAAATGGACCACCTCAAGTGCATCTTTTCTAGCTTGCACTTGAATCTTCATAAGCACGTTAGAGAAAAGCATAACTTTAGTATAAAAAGAGAAATGAGCATTCACAAAACATCCTAGAAAAAGAAAAAAAATCTCTTTATAAATGTTGAAGAGAATATCCACCTTGAAAGCATGCCAAATTTGAGTATACTTGAAAGGGAGACAAGGCCAATCCCCAAAGAAAACTATATGCTACAAAAAGAGAGAAATTATAAAACACCTAAAAATCATGAATCCAATTCCAAGATTCCTAAGATCTAGTGTAGAACCAAAAGAGATGCTTGAGAGTTTTCAATTGTCCACAAAATGGATAATGTGGCCAAGAAAATCCTAAATGAAGAAGATGAGAAGCAAGTGGGAGACCTTGAAAAAGAATGCACCAAGCAAAATGAGCCAATTTAGGCTCAATAATGGCCTGCAAGATGGCCTAAAATCTATGATACCAAGGTTTTATAGAGGATTGAAGTTGCTAGCACTAATTTAGCTAGCCCACCAATAGAAGATGAGGAGAAAGGCATAAATATCCTTTGTGGGGTTCATAATTATGAAATGGCCTATTGAGGTACCATTTTCAATCCTTCCATTGAGGCTTGAGGGACCTAGTCCCAATTTTGTGAACCATCCAAAGAGAAATGACATTAGTAACCACCTGAAGGTTCTCATCTTCATCAGACAACCTATATTTGTGTTTAATCTTAGACCAAGGAATAAAATTATTGGTCGCTTTATGAATGAGACCAAGAAGAGTTGTAATTTTTTGCTTGAAAAATTTTAAGGTATGAATCCATGACACTTTGGCCAAAGAATGGTCTTGATAAAAAAGAATGGGATACCACCAAATAGATTATTGGTTGATAGAAAGATCATTGTAGAAATCATTCCCCACTCAAACAAGTCAAGGCTTGATAGCTTCCCATGATTTCCAAATACTTTTAATGAAAAATTTCCTTGAGTTTGAATGGGATCCCTTATGGTGTGAAGAGTGTTGATGTCCAAACCTTTTTACACTACCCATCCAAAAGGGATGCTTGAAATAATACAATCCCTATTGAGAAAAATTTAAGCTTTAACTCAAGAGCTCTAATAATCCATTTGGCACAAAGGGCTAAACCTTACAAATGAATCAAGAGAAAATAAAAACCACTATCTTCATGAGAAAGATAACAATATTCCCAAGAAAAACAGTCAAATCCATAAGGAGCCCATCATTAGATTCCCTAAGAAAGTATCTAAGAAATTTTTAATTTTTAAATAAGAAGCTTGGAAGGGAACCCAACAATAAAAATAATATGTGTGAGTGGTGGCCAAAACTTTGGAAAAAATCTAATTTTTTTAACCAAAGAAAGAGCCTCGATGATTCAATATTTCAACTTCTTCTCTATCCTAGCAATAATAGAATACCAAAGGGCACTAAGAGAAGCTTGAAAAGCAAATGGAATACCAAGAAGAAAAAAAATCCCATGATCAATCCACCTCCACCCATAAGTGTCTATCGAATCTATCTTGGGAAGGAAATGTTGCCTATATCATTGGTTCTTTTGTTGTTGAATGCTTGAGTCAAAGGCTTGGCAAAAAGAATCAAGGCATTTGATAGATTGGTTAACATTGTCTTAATCCTTAATAAGAATAAGGAATGAACCATCAACAAAATCATCATTGACAAGCTATTTAGGATAATTCGGAAGAGAAATACCCTTAACTAGGGTCTAAGAAGCAACATGGGCTAACAAAAAGAAAAAGCCTTATGTTGCAAGCATGTAGGAGCTAGAAAAAGAGGACAACCTTGATGAATAGACCAAATCCAAATGGCTTGGATTTATATCCATTGATGGTATTTTAGGTTGAAGCATCAAAAAATAACATCTGCATAAGCTAAATAAAAATAAGGACCAAACCTAAGCACTTGAAGTATGGCTAGAATGAAAAGCCACTTAATGCAATCATAAGCCTTGGCAAAATCAATCTCGATAAACATGAAAAGTTGTTGAGTGTCAAGCTTGGGATTCCATGTTGAATGCACAAGACAACTAAGAGGGTAGGTGAATCATTTGTACATTAAAACATCAAAACCCTCATTAATATTCAGATCTACATTTGTCCTTAAACCCTTAACAACCATTAAACCCTTATCATGCATTAGCAGGAAGTAAACATAAGAAATAGTAATGTAAACACATACAAACACATGAGAACACTAGAATTATGTTGAAAACCCAATAAGAAAAAAACCATGGTGAGGATTAGCTCACAATATAAAGTAATTGCAACACTAAATACAATAGGCTCACTGGTAATGGCTCACTACCAGAATAGAATGAAGAAGAAAGAAGATTGTTACAATGAGAAATCCATCTTAGAGAAACGAAAAAGTTCCACCACTCCTTCACCAGAACATTCACACTCTCTCGATAGAATGTAGACACCTTTTGCTCACTGCTTCTAGTAGTCTTAGTTGTTAAGGATTGTATTGCACTTTACACTTTCGCACTTCACAATTTGCATCACACACTTTCATACACACCATCCTCTGTCAACTCAACACATATATACCATCTTCAACCTTGAAAATAATCTACAAGGTCAGCTATGCACCTCAAACATGTAAATTCAAATTAGGTCAGCACCAAAACATTCCCATGATGGAGAGGAATGAAGACAAACCACAATGCACCTTAACTCAAACCCAAATACATACATGCATGCCACGCCACACTTCCAAAAACATCAAAGCATATTCGCAATTAGTGTAAACACTCAAGGTTGACCGAACCTATGCTAACACCATTGAAAAATTAAGTACACACTTCCTTTGATCCAAAGATGAATAATAGGCCACACACATCACTTAAAAACACTTTGGAATATTCCATCAACACCATGAAATCCAACAACTCCTTCACAACATCATACACTAGAAGAATATACTCATCCTGCACAACTAACTAACCTTCAACACACTACAACACCTGAATCCAACCTTGCAGGGCACCAAAAAATAAACAACTCAATTTGGAGATAGATACTAGAAATATAAGCACACTTCCTGATCCACAAGACCAAAAACCAAACCGCAGAGAAATTTGGAGCAAAACCATTTCTCCCAAACAACACTGTAATGCAATTCATACATTGGTGAACACAACTTTCTTTGCATAATGATCCATAACTTGAGACTCTAGATATAACACCTCTAAACACCTTTGATCAACATATCCAAACCGCATAAGTAGATCTTTAGCCATGAATAAATGTGAAGCAAAACACTAAACGCCACTTGGTCACACTGAACGCTCTTTAGCACACCGTTTCCTCTTTTATTCAAATTTTCTCAAAAGCACTTGGAAAACAAGCACCATAAGCACATTCTCATCATCTTCAACACTTCCTCATTACCACCAAACCAACTATATTGTAGTAACTCAACCACACACAAGAGGTTGAACATCACCAACACATACTCATCAAAGCAACACTAGAGGTTGACATCAATGATACTACTAAAAACATAATGTGACTACTCAAAGCATCTACATAGGTTGACATCAATGCAACAACAATGGTGTGTTGACATCAATGAAAACACAAACTTACAACAATCTCCCCCTTCTTCGTTGATGGCAACACATGGAAAAACCATCAACAACAAAAACATTAATAACAACAGTTGGGTATGTGCAGGATCATGATGGGCCAAAAAGTGGCAATGAGGAAAAAATTACGTCTTTCATCAACCCAAAAATGTGAAAATACCAAGTTGACTTTTTTGTGGCTTGGGTGTCAGTACACACCTCCAAAGAAATTAACAAACCTAGATTCCATATTGAATATCCGATTTGAAGAAAGTATATATAAACAAATTTTGAGCTGTCAAAAATCATTTCACAGTCACAAAAACCTGTGAGCGCATAGTGAGGAGGTTCTTCGCATAACGGATATCCGATTTCACTAATATCCGATTTGAAAAGGTTATATTTTAGATTTTTCTTTGCTTTGATTGAATTTTGAATTAGATTTGTATAATTTCAGTTAGTTTTTTATGGATTTTTTTTTAAAATAGGGTTTTTGATTGAATTTTTATGAAAAATTTGAGTTTAGAATGGATTTTGATTAAAAATGAATGTTTTTTATGGATTTTGATTTTAAAATAGTGTTATTTATGTATTTGTATTAAAAATTAAAGAATTTTATAGATTTTTGTTAAAAAGTAGGGTTTTTTTTGGTTTTTTTTTAAAACTAGGGTATTTTTATAATATTTGCATTTATATTATCTAATTTTAATTAGATTAATTAGTTTTTAACTTTAATAAGGAATTATGGCTACTAAGAATGAGAATGCACAAATTCCGCCAGTTGAGAATGAAAATCCACCAGCTGAATCAAAATGTAGAAATGCCAAATGCTCCACCACCTCCGCAGCCATCAATTGAAGGCTTAATCAGTGAAAAATTGGAGCAATTGAGGGGCATTTTTGTTGTTTATAAGAAAATACCTCGATTATCCCATATGTCAACCACATTGACATAAATAATTACAAATGTAGAAACCCTCTCCACCCAACATAATGTCTTTCATTCATGGCAAGAAACCATGAGGGAATATTATGCATGTAGATTGTCTTATGATGATGTCAAAAATCACCAAATAACAAAAGCCCAAATAGTCTCTTTATTTATTAGCCCCTGCACTGGTTTTCCAGTTAATGTTAACAAACCAAAACTTTTTATAAAATGGTGCATGCATAGGGGCATAGTAGATAACTTTTGGGATCATTGGTGTATGGTTTTTGATAAACCACCCAAAAATAATCTTGATGTACCTTTTTAATTTATTAAAAAATTATACACTAAGTTTTTGTTGGGCATCATGTCAATTACTTTGACATTAAACCCTTCCAGGGCATTGGTGGAGGTATGCCCCAAGATAGGCCAGGGGTAGTTAGAGTAGTCAGGTGCCCACATGTTCCCCTTCCTCCCCTTCCTCCGCCACCTCTAGTACAACATCTAGATATTACAGAGGATGCAACCACACAGACTATCCAGGCCATTCACTCTTTGAGTGGTCTTTTGGTTTCCCATGCTTCTTCAGTAGCTCAGCCACATTTTGGTGACGTTGGCGATGGATCCAATGCTGCTGCATCATCCTCCTTGGGTCCACATATTTGCAATACATGCCACCAAATATGATTGGGTCCTATTGTACAGCCTGCTGAGCATCCATTAGACACTTCTAATTATGACATCCAGGATGTGTAGATTATAGGGGATCACACGTAGGGGAGTGGAGCACACCCTATAGAGTCCTCTCCTACTAGAGAGGTGGACATTGGAATAGTTACACATGTAACATTTAAGGTGTAAATTCATAACTTGCATTTTTTTAAAAATGAATATTAATAAGAGATAGTATCAAGTACTAATATTTATTTACATGGTCTATTTAACAGTTAATGTCTAAGGAGGAGCTCACACAGGTGACTAATAGCACCCTTAGGGCCATTTCATTTGGCCTCGACATGCACACAATATGTATTTTTGCACTCACTCATTTACATTTTTTTACTGTATACTTGCTTGTCATTTGAATTTTCATTAATGAAATTATATATTAACTTATATGTTTATCTTATTCTCTGCTTGTAGGAAACACCTAGTGCGAGTGAGGAGTGACGCTCTCTAGACTATGGAGGTGCAATGTTAGATAAGGGAAAAGTAATTGAACTCAAATTTGATTGAATTAAGATTTATAAGATCTTTTATTGATTATGCATACATCGACATAGATTGGTAGTTTCATATGTACTTGTCATTTTTATGTACAAGTTGTGAGCTATACATCATTTTTGACAAGTGTCACAACACCTGAAGGAGTAGGTATTTGAACACCTGAAGGAGGAGGTGTTGAAACACCTCAAGGAGGAGGTGTCGAAACACCTAAAGGAGATAAAGAAAAAGATCGGCCTAAAGAGGTATGTGTTTATTTTATTTTGTGCTTGGTAAATATGTTCCTATTACTGACAATTGTATGCTAACTTGGATCAATTTTATGTTTTTGTTCACATTTATAGATTGACATTACAAAAGTTGGTTTGGTTGGTTCTTTAAGAGGGGCATATTCTAGGACTCCTGACCCTTCGAAGAGACGTATATTTCAGGTAATCAAGATTTCAATTTTAGAGTACAATTATAATTCAATATATATTGATTTTTTGTTAATTATTCAATTTTAAATTATATAGTATAACTAATCTCAATTGTGGTTTGACTTTTTCTTGTGCAGCTACCATCAGAGCCAACGAGTGCTTCAAAGAGGCTCCATTTTGATGATCCACTAGTAGTTTAGGATGAGATAGACATTTTGGAATGTAAATTTTGAATAGATACCGAGATGGCATATGCCACATATTGTAAAACTTTGTTTGAGTTGGAATTGATGCCATTTTTGTATATGGACATACACTTGATTGTTGGATAATTTCATATATAGAAGTTGACAATCAAAATTTAATTTCCTCCTCATGTGCATGATTAAACTCTTTGAAAATTTAATCAAGTGAGCAATGGTTAAACATCAATGTACAATAGCATAAAAAGAATGGTTATATTATGTAGTTTATATTCATATTGCTGATTACATTGCATTGCACATCTTTCAAACTCAAAGCATTACTTCACATTGCATAAGTAACAACTAGATGCCGATAGATGAAAAAATTTCAATTACAATATGGTTTTTACAAATTCAACCTAAGCAGTTATGCAATTACTTCACATTACATAACTAATAACTAGGAGCAGCTATCAATTGCATTAGCTTGTCATGAAATTCTATGAGACCACATTTCTTTGAGGAAACTTGGCACAAAACTCACAAAAAATGAAAAGAAAACACTCAAAAAAAATTTAAAGGGGTCTCAGGCCTATTGCCCCCTTATTCCACACACTATGCAGCATTTACTTGTGGTGTAGGGTCCGAACAATGGAGAAAACATGTAAAAATAACATATATATATATGCAGCCTAGAAGCATGAATTAGGATTAGAATATCACATAACATCATATAAACAAAAAAACCACCATAAACTTGAATGTCATTTAAAACATGCATGATAAATATTCATCATTGAAACTTGAATTGTGGTAGCTTGATATACATAGTCTATTGATGTCAGGGTTCAATTTGTATGATATTGAAAAAAGAAGCTAACTGAGTAGAGTTATCAACATTCTTCAAAAATCATAAGAATTTTTTTAGTACACTAGCCATTTTGATGTCTTCTTGCAGTCTTAAACATTATTTTGTATCATTGTTACATTGGTCTTGAGAGTGGTAGCTTAATATAGGTCCACAATACAAAATCTGGTTTACCTGTGCAGTGTAATAGTGTCATAGGAAGATTTTTCTTAGAAAGCAAAAATGAAAGCTCAGCCTCTTGGAATGAAAATGCTTGTTTGCAAAACAAATGAATAAGAATGAGGTAGTTAAGGTGTTTGAAATTATTTAGAGGTCACTTTTAGGGTGGAAGACTTAAAACTCCATTTTAAATGCGCTCAAACCCTTGGAACAGGGCTCATAGACTAACCTCCAGTCAAAAGGTCTCTTAAATGCACAAAAAATAATGAAATTACTTCAAACCAAGTTTGTGAAGAAGTTAACTCTGTTGCCCACTAGTATGTTAGAAACCCATGATCAGATTTGCAAACCGAAAAGACCTTCTAGAGAAGAGAAAATAAAAAGCAAGATATTTGCAAGAAGATGTGCAAATATTATTATTCGAGAATTCAATAATTACATGATAATGATTTGCTTTATAAAAGCAAAGATGCCTAAACTTAATCTTATCTTGAGCAACAAGATAGCTCAAAATATAAAGATAAGAACCTAAACTTAGGAATTAAATAATTACCTAAGTAAACTTATGCAAAGTGTAATTAATAATTAATTACACCAACACCCCCCATAAGTGCAACTTAGGGAGAAGAAAAATAAAGCATGCACCTAAACTTAAGATGAATGAAAGAAAGCATGAATGGGTCCCAGCAACAAGGCCTGATCAAGTACTCATGTACAAATGTAAAGAGAGAGAAACCCCCCTCAGTGAGATGAACTATTGTGAAGAATCATTGGAAGAACTCTGATGAAGCAACACTGGAACCCCAAATCCGGAAAGCAAGGAAAGATAGTTTTGTTTGCAAAAAACCAATTGGAATCACAAATGCAACAGCAGACCCGATGCCAAGGAAATCTGGAAACTCACATACTCGAACAACCCTGGAATCTGTGAAGCAATAGGAGATGAGATGATGACATAATCTGGAAACCATGTATCTCGATGCCGATGCCAAACTGTGACTGAAACTCTTCCATGGGAAGGAGTACCAAAAATAGACTCTAGAACAATAACCACAAAAATATGGCCCTCAAACTGAGAAGAATCTGAACCAATGAGGATCAAGAAACGTAATCTCCCAACTGAAGTGTGAACCAATGAATCTGACATGTGTCAAGCAAGACAAGAAATGTGGCCAAAAGAAACTAAGAGACCAAATAACCCATATGAGTTGCCATCAAAAAAAAATGAAATATGGGATCAAAGTGAAAAACAACACTCTAATCAAATTATTATGCATGAAACCCCTGTGAATGGAACTTTATCATAGTTTGTTTATTACAACAACCCAACGATTGTAAAAGGAGAGCATATTGAAAATGCATAAACAAAAAATAGAAATTGATGTCAGATCTGTGTAGAGGATAGAATCATCTTTCTGATGCCGTGAAAATGACGGAAAAAGGATCATCGAGTCAAAAGATATGCCCTCCGAAGTGAAATCTGAACATCTGACTTCAACTGGAAAAAAATCCCATCAAATAGAAAAATTTCTTGAAACAGACTACACCATCAAAAAATTGGGCTCGCCAGCTTTCCGGCAATATCTCATTTACAAAAAAATGCCTCCGGGATCAAAAGTTGCCGAAATGAAAAAAAATGCCGTAAGAGGGCAATTCAGGGATTACACCAGGCTAAATAAGGCAAACTTTAAGCACCTTTGGGACCATTTAACCCACAGTCCGCCATATGACCAGGGGCACTGCCAAAGCAAAAATAAAACCTGCTGCCAGGCGGGCAGCTGGTGGGCTGAGCAGAGGTGGCGCTGCTCCTGGCACCACCGACTGGCAATGAGCCCCCCTGGGGCTGACAATAGGACTGTCGGCTGGAGGAGGAGCCCACAGGGGCTAGGTATAGTGGCGGTGGAAAGGGGTGGTGATGGCGGAACGGTGGCCGCCCAGTGGCCACCAGGTGGTGGAGCCGATTTACTCTGGGCGCGCCGGCACAAAAACCAAGAACACATCTTTTTGGCATTTTTTTCGATTTTTGAGCCTCATAATGCGTGCCTGGGGGCCGTACGGCCTCTGGGTAAAAAAATTTTGCCTCCTCAGACGACTGTGTCCAAATAGGACAAACTTTATATGAAAATGGGGGTTTTTGGGCGTTGTGAATCCAACGGCTAGGTCTGTTTGGGCCCAAAGTGCTTCAAAAATCAGGCGACCCCCAGATCTATCAGATAAATCACCAATCTTACAACCCTCGCAGATCTGGCAAATGGTGATGAAAATCAATGAAGTAAAAGCCATTTCTGACTTTTTCCAGTGCTCTGAGTCCAATGGAAAACCCCGATCTGATCCAAGACGTTGTATAAATGTACTCAAGGATTGAAACCCTCGAGGGACCTTGAATGAGCTCTGCACTATGTTCCTCCGAAAATGCTAAGAAGGGGCTACGAATCGAGGCTCTGATACCATGTTAGAAACCCATGATCAGATTTGCAAACTGAAAAGACCTTCCACAAAAGAGAAAAAATAAAAAGCAAGATATTTGCAAGAAGATGTGCAAATATTATTATTCAAGAATTCAATAATTACATGATAATGATTTGCTTTATAAAAGCAAAGATGCCTAAACTTAATCTTATCTTGAGCAACAAGATAGCTCAAAAGATAAAGATAAGAACCTAAAACTTTGGAATTAAATAATTACCTAAGTAAACTTATGCAAAGTGTAATTAATAATTAATTACACCAACAGTTTCCCTTAAGAGTCTAAAGTGCTAAAAGGAAGCAATCTTTGAAGGGCTATTTCTCAGAGACCATGATGCTTATAGACTCTCCATTCAAGGCTATGGGATTGTGTTGAGATCATCTACAAAAACCTCTCTCAATTTTTTCTATCTTAGAGGCATTTTCCTATGGTGATGACTTTTCATTGGAGGGAAAAGTTTCCAAATGCAAGCAATGTAAAGTTGCAAAGTGGTGCAAATTTCATTTTACAACTCGTACAACCAAATGGATTGTTCCAACACATCTGGATGGGTATGTTTACGCTAGGTATGGTCCTCTTTTCACCCAAATACGCTAAATCACTCTGAGCTACATTGGACCGATGATTTCCCTTAAGAGTCCAAAGTGCTGGGGTACATGCAATCTTAGAAGGGTTATTTCTCCTCGAGACTATGAGGCTTTACGTATCCTCGCCTAAGGCTATGGATTGTGTTGGGACCATCTACAAAAAATCCTCATTTTTTTCTATCTCTCGAGGCATTTTCCTCGGTGGTGTTTTACCTCGCTGGTGTTGTCGATGGTAAGTAGTGTAAAGTTGCAAAGTGGTGCAACTTTCATTCCAATAACCTCGTATTTTACCTCAAATGAACCATTCTTAACACGTCCGGGTAATGCTTTATGCTAGGATGAACTCTTGCACCCAAATACTTCTAATCACTCGGACCTACATTGATCTAAGTGGACTCCCTTTAAAAGTCCAAAGTGCTAAAAGGAAAGTCAATCTGAAGGCTATTTATCCAATAATTATGAGGCTTTATAAACTCCATCCGAGGCTATGATCTTGTTGGGACCATCTACAAAAACCTCTCATTTTTGTCATCCCAGAGGCTGCTTTCCCCGTGGTGATGACTTTTCGCTGGAGGGAAAAAGTTACGATGTAGGCGCAAGCTTGTAAAGTTGCAAAGTGGTGCAACTTTCATTCCGCTAACTTGTATGACCAAATGGATTGTTCCAACACATCCCATACATTTACACTAGGATGGTCCTCTCTTGCACCCAAATATGTCCTAGAGTTGAGTTGTGAGTTACAAATAATATGGTAACGCCAATGAAATGTGGGGGCAACAAGATTTAAGGTTGGATCAAGCTTGTGCAGATTCTAACAACGTCATCTTTAATTGTAATTGTGTTGTTTAATGCCACCTAGCTCTTGCATCAGAAAACTCTTACCCAATCAACTTGAACATTATGCACACCCAAATACCTCATTTCCACTTTGCTAGATCAAAGACTCAATTACATTCGAAATGACCTTCACATGAACTTTTTACATTTTTTTTGAAAAAAGTGGCAAGCCACTATAATTTATTATATATAAATAGGAGATATTACAAAACCTGGTTCAAACGAGCATACTGGTAGGAAAGAACCATGAAGAAAACCTCTTATTGTAGCTCAATTAGTTGCAATAAGTTATTATAGAATTATCCCAATAACAATAACAAAGCATACACCTGGATATAAATGATGCCCATACATAGTCATGACATTTTTACATTGTTTCACATTTCAAAATTCAAATTTTACAAAATTTTCCTATTGGAGGCATTCAGGAGATAGCATTCCACAAGAGTAGTATGTTCACGTTCTGGATTGACAAACACATGTACAAACCATCAAGGTAGCAGTTAAACTACATACAATATCAAAGATGCTTAGAATAAAAGACACTTAAAAAAACAAATCTATATTATTGTAATCTGTCACATACCTCTTCGATTGGATCAAAGTTGGCTATTGTTGTAGCAGGTCCATGATCAATCATGCCAAAAATATCGCAAAAGTTGTCAAATGAGAAATCTATATTGTCACAATAGAAAAGATGCTTAGACTAACAAATCTATATTAATCTAAACAACCTAAATGATGATGAATTGGTAATGCAAACTATAAAATATGCTTAGAATAACCAATCTATATTATTCTAAATGACCTAATTGAATATGAGATTGTAATGCAAACTATAAAAGACACTTAGAATAACCAATCCATATTACTGTAATATGTCACTTACCTCTCTTAAAGGATCAAAGTTGGCTATTGTTGTAGCGGGTCCATGATCAATCGTGCCAAAAATATTGCAAAATTTGTCAAATGAGAAATCTATATTGTCACAACAAAAAATATGCTTAGAATAACAAATCTATATTAATCTAAACAACCTAAATGATGATGAATTGGTAATGCAAACTATAAAAAATGCTTAGAATAACCAATCTATATTATTCTAAATGACCTAATTGATGATGATACGGTAATGCAAACTATAAAAGATGCTTTAGAATAACCAATCTATATTATTGTAATCGTCGCATACCTCTGTGTGCTGATCGTCGGCTATTATTGCGTATTCCATGATCAATCGCGGCCAAAAAATATCATAAAGTTGTCAATGAGAAATCTATATTGTCATTAATAGGTTTTTACGCTTAGGACTAATGTAAATCTATATTAATCTAAAATAACCTCAATGATGATGAATTGGTAATGCAAACTATAAAAGACACTTAGAATAACCAATCTATATTATTCTAAATGACCTAATTGATGATGAGATGGTAATGCAAACTTATAAAAGATGCTTTCTTAGAATAACCAATCTATATTATTGTAATCAGAAAGTATTACCCTCTCCAAAAGGATCAAAGCTACATTAAGCTACAGAGGTCTCACGATCAATCGTGCCAAAAATATCACAAAATTTGTCAAATGAGAAATCTATATTGTCACAATATAAAAGATGCTTAGAATAACCAATCTATATTAAATTATAAATGACCTAATTGATGATGCATAATGAACTTAATGAACTTAAGCATAATGAACCTAAGCATTATACCTTCCATTCTTGAAAATGTTATTCAAGTGTGCCTGAAGGGTCATCTCTTTGCTTAAGAGTATCCAATATTGCTTCATGATCAACATTACTAAGTGTCCATAGTTGTTTTGTCTTTGGTCTAGCATGATGCTTCAACATCTTAACATTTGTTGCTATAACAAGGTGCGAATACATGAGAATGGTTTTGTGTTTCTTGTAGTCTTCAAATGTAGGTATGCCATTCTTTCTAACCATATATGTTCGCAACCAAGTTCCTACAACCACAACTAAACCTGTAGGATACATGAAACCATCATCATCTTCCATCGATTGTGTTAGCTTATGCTTTACCTGCACACATCGAGCCAACCAATAGTTTGATCTCTCTTCATTCCCCTGTGGTGCAACAACTACAAAAACATGTCTTGGATGTAGTAGATTTGAAAGTTAGTTGTAATCAACTGAACTTTCCATTGTGTCATTTGTCATGGACATTGTTTGAGATAATGGAGTTAGATATTTTGGAACCCATGTATCCACCCACTCGCTTGACTTGCATTGATCCCACTCACACTGAATACAAATCTAACAAAAACAAGCCAACTCTCATGTCCAAATGGTCCATGTGCTTACATCTGAGCTTTGAAATGAATGCATCTTTGAAGAATCTTTGATGGTATGACAATCCGATTTTCCTCCCACTATACCCTCTTCAACCAACCAAAATAATTTGCACACTATTGAATCAAGTGCCGCTCCCTGTGACAATGCTAAACTACACCAATCAACAATAGAATGTGCATCACTGAATTTTGCTCCTAAAATCTTCAATTTCTCCTTAACTAGAGCTCTATTTACACATGCACCTACTCTATCATGCTCCCCTTTCCCATGCCCAGCTTTAAAAAAAATCCAAATATGAGGTACACCCCTCTCTACATACATTCTAATCAACCAATAAAACATACAATCATTCTTGAATTGACCTGTGCAGTTATCTGACGAAATGAGATATCGGCCCAATGCTATATCATGATCTTACAAGAACTCAAAAAAATTCTCGAAACAATGTAGGACATACTCAAATGAGCGAGATCTATCATCACTCATATAAAAATGATACTCTTTGATTAT